>JAWNND010001091.1:600000-830875 GCA_035043265.1 Drosophila testacea | reverse complement strand
GCGATTTAAGGGGGCGTAGGGGGCCTGTCAAAATTTTATACATAACAAACGTGATCAATGCAAGATATAGATGAACCTACATACCAAATTTGGTGTTTTTAGCTCTTATAGTCTCAGAGATCTAGGTGACACAAAAACACGAACATGGCTACATCGACTCGGCTTCCCATGCTGTTCAAACATATACATATTTTTTTAATTTTAAACGCAGTATTTCTCAGCAATCTTTTTATATATATTTTATTTATAATTCAGTTCAATTCAATTCAAAGCTATCGGCTCTGAATTCTGAATACATTATAGGGTGAATATAAGAATCTCATGATTCCAGTAAAAATCGAGTATCGAACGGATGAAGGCTCTCATTTAAAAGCAAAGAATACCAACTCTGCGCTTTTTAAACAGCTTCAAATTTTCTTCTGGAAGGACGTTATATAAGATAATATTTTTTAGGGAGGCCTCTCTAAAGTAAGCGGTACAAAAAAGTTAGTTTAAGATGATAACTTTGTGCATAATTTATTTCTGATTAGGTTATCTTTGACAAGCCAAAGAAGAGTCCTTTATACAATTTGAGACGCTTCGTTAATGTGTTACATATGTAAATATGTACGTACATGCTATAAATGATATAGTACATCTTAGTACATTAAGTGGTAATTAATTTTGACAGGGATGTCTAAGAATAAGCGAAATGCCAAACAATCTCTTGTCTACTTGCCTATTTGTTATTTATTGATACACTAAAAATAGCAAAACAAATCAGCATTCATATCCGCAAGCAATAAACTAAACAAAACGCGTTTATAAGTAGAAAAGTATTAAAAATAAAATGTTCAACTCATTCAATAAAGTGTAAAGCCCGAGAAATTTCTAGAGCAGTAAAAAACTGAAATAAAAGCGGTAGGTCAGTTAGCCAACAGCTACTATAGTTTGCTCTCGCTCTCTCTTTCAATGATAAGATGCAAGGGCTTCGAGAAAATTCAAATCAATTCCATTTTGCGCCAACAAAAAGCAACCACAATTGCCGCTCTTAGTGTTACACGCTCTCAACGGCACAAAGCCAAAACAGTATCTGCTGTCTCTTTCGCTCTCCCATCGAAAGTACTCGAATGTTTTCGGGCTTCGAGAAGAGCGCAACTAGAAATTTCGAGAAGAGAGCTCTGGAGTATAAATAGCGCCGGCAGTTTCTTCTTGACTCAGTACAATTCAAACAAGCAAAGTGATAACATCACAAGTAAAAGCAAAAGCAAAAACAAGTAACAGGCTGAACAAGCTTAAACAAACTACCAGAAAGTAAAACAATATAAATACTTCAATTAAAATTAAAGTAAAGACAGTAGTAAAAAGTTTAAGCAAATTGAGCAAGTGAAGTTTAAAAGAGGAAGAGATTTCTCTATTAACTATTAAATACTTAACCACATTCGAAATCAACAACAAAAAACAGAATGCCAGCAATTGGAATTGATTTGGGCACCACATTCTCCTGCGTGGGTGTCTATCAGCATGGCAAGGTGGAGATCATCGCCAATGATCAGGGCAATCGGACGACGCCCAGCTATGTGGCTTTCACAGATTCGGAACGTCTGATTGGAGATGCTGCCAAGAACCAGGTGGCTATGAACCCAAAAAACACAGTATTCGATGCAAAGCGTCTGATTGGACGCAAGTACGACGATCCTAAGATTGCGGACGACATCAAACACTGGCCCTTCAAGGTGTTAAGCGATGGAGGCAAGCCCAAGATTGGCGTCGAGTTCAAGGGTGAACAAAAGCGATTTGCGCCAGAGGAGATCAGCTCGATGGTGTTGGTGAAAATGAAGGAAACTGCCGAAGCGTACCTCGGACAGAGCGTCACGGACGCAGTAATCACAGTTCCTGCCTATTTCAACGATTCGCAACGGCAGGCAACTAAAGACGCCGGCCACATCGCTGGTCTTAATGTCTTGAGGATCATCAACGAGCCAACGGCGGCGGCACTGGCCTATGGCCTGGACAAGAATCTCAAGGGAGAGCGTAATGTGCTCATCTTTGATCTGGGTGGAGGCACCTTCGATGTCTCTATACTGACAATCGATGAGGGCTCTCTATTTGAGGTGCGCTCAACGGCTGGAGACACACATTTGGGAGGCGAAGACTTCGACAACCGATTGGTAACACATTTGGCAGAGGAGTTTAAGCGCAAGTATAAGAAGGACCTCAGAACCAATCCTCGGGCTCTGCGTCGACTGCGTACAGCGGCAGAGAGAGCCAAACGCACGCTGTCATCAAGCACAGAGGCAACTATTGAGATAGACGCCCTGTTCGAGGGTCATGACTTCTACACGAAGGTGAGCCGTGCTCGTTTCGAAGAGCTCTGCGGGGATTTGTTCCGCAACACACTGGCGCCAGTGGAGAAGGCGCTTATTGATGCCAAGATGGACAAGCAGCAGATTCACGATATAGTCCTTGTTGGCGGCTCAACACGAATTCCAAAGGTGCAGAACCTCTTGCAGCAGTTCTTTGGTGGCAAGAGCCTCAACCTTTCCATTAATCCTGACGAAGCGGTGGCCTATGGTGCCGCCGTCCAAGCAGCCATTCTTAGTGGTGACCAGAGCGGCAAGATCCAGGACGTCCTACTGGTGGACGTAACGCCCCTTTCTCTGGGAATCGAGACAGCAGGCGGCGTCATGACCAAGTTGATTGAACGCAATTGTCGCATACCGTGCAAGCAGACGAAGACCTTCTCAACCTACGCGGATAACCAGCCGGGCGTTTCCATTCAAGTTTTCGAGGGCGAACGCGCTCTCACTCGAGACAACAACGCACTGGGCACCTTTGATTTGTCGGGCATACCGCCAGCACCGCGTGGTGTACCCCAGATCGAGGTCACCTTCGACATGGACGCCAACGGCATATTGAACGTGTCGGCCAAGGAGATGAGCACAGGAAAGGCCAAGAACATTACCATTAAGAATGACAAGGGACGCCTTTCCCAGGCTGAGATTGACCGCATGGTGAATGAGGCCGAGCGTTATGCGGATGAAGACGAGAAACAGCGCCAGCGCATATCGGCTCGCAACAGCCTCGAGGGCTACGTATTCGGTGTCAAGCAGGCTGTCGACCAGGCCAGTCCCGACAAGTTAACTGAGAGTGACAAGTCCTCTGTGTTGGAGAAATGTAACGAGACCATCAAGTGGCTGGACGCCAACACAACAGCTGACAAGGAGGAGTTCGAATATAAACTGAAGGAACTCACCCAGCACTGCTCTCCCATTATGACCAAGATGCACCAGCAGGGACAGTCTCAGCCACAGGGCAGTTCCAATTGTGGTCAGCAGGCAGGCGGTTTCGGTGGCGCTGGCTACGGACCCACTGTTGAGGAAGTCGATTAAATTAAATTCTAGTTGGATATTCCTTTAGACTGATTATGCTTTTTAGTTAAAACTTGTAATTAATTTTTGTGATTAAGTAGAACTTTATGTTAAACTATTCCAAAGCTAGCAATAAATTATAGATAATAAACTTAATTTATTTTAAAACAAAAAAAATTATACACTGTCTAAATAAATAATTTATTTTTAAACATAAATTTAAATGCCTTTTTATGTCATTGCCAAATTGTATATAGTATGAAATTATGTTGCAGATACTATATAAGTCGGATTCGGACATATACGAGTATATATACAATCTTGATTAGCTTTTTGTATCTATGTGAGTGTGAGCAGAATATCCATCAGTCGAGTAAATGAATAATCATAATATCTATTTGCTTCAGCCAAAGATTTATTGTTTATTTGATTTGTTTTTCTTTCTTTCCTTTTCGTTTCTTTCATTCTTTTTAAACATTTTAAATATACATATATTGCAAGTTGTTTACCGATTATTAGGAGATATACAATTGTTTATATATAATAAGTAGAAACTGTATAATTAATTGATGGCCAGCACGAACAGCATAAGTTGTAGGTTTAGGCTTTGTGAGGTTTAGGACACGTCTTGGGATGAATATATATAAAAACAAACAGGAAACTTACGACTTAGTTTAAAATAATGTACACTTGTGCAGAGATAACACAATTAAATATTAATTAAGAGTATGCATGGTGTATGTATGTTTAAAAAAAATAATAGGACATTTTAGACATAGATTCATAAATTAATTACAGTGAGCAGTATTTAACGGAGGCAGGGTAAAAGTTGGTGTTGTTTGTTTTAAGTTTTGTTTTGAATTTGTTTCGTCTTGTTTCGAAAATACTTTTAAACATATTTGCAGCATGTGTAAAAAATGTTGTTTTCCTCGATTGATGTTTCATTACACGATTTTGAAAAACAACAAATACGTTATGATATTTAATTAGAATTTTGGGTTAATAGGGTTTATGAATCTCATAAGTTTTGCAAGAATGATAATAATTTCGTTTCATAATTCTTATTCGATTCCAAATTGCGCAATGAATGACGCTCTTCGGGGAACAGATGAAGCGCATACGGTTTATTGGCCTTATTTAATGCGCTGATCAGTCGTGAGGTGTGATAAAAATGCACATTCTCATCGATTAGACCATGAATGAGCAGCAGACGATTATCCCTGCGGGAATAAATTTAAGATTGATTCAAATTAGAAACCAGGACTATATAAGAATATTGATTGTGTCTTACTCTTCGGGAAACGAATGCACATAGTTGAGCACAGAGCCCGCCGTGTAGCCGGCTTCATTGAACTGCGGCAGATCCATATATCGTTCCGTATAACCGGTATCATAAAACTCCCAATTGGTTACGGGTGCACCAGCAATGGCCACCTTGAATATATCCGGATACTGTACCAGTCCCATCAAACTCAAATAGCCACCTGTGGAAAGGAATGGAAGAGGAGTTCAAGAGTTCCTTTGATAAAGCAAATTATTCCAAGTCTTACCATAGGACCAGCCATGTATGGCAATGCGATCCATGTCAATGTAGCCCAGTTGATCGGATAAAATGCGTAAAGCATCTACCTGATCCGTTAGCTCCACCTGACCCATGCGACCCCGTATATGACTCTCAAAGCGTATGCCCCGATGCCTGGAGCCCCGGGAGTCAATGCAAATTACACAATAGCCCTGAGCGGCCAGCATGTGCATTCGCAATTGATGTTTACCCTGAATGCAAATTAAATGTAATTACAATTACAATTAATTAATTGCTGAATGCATTAACTTACTTTGAACGTATTGTTAACCGTTTGCACCTCGGGACCACCGTAGACATTTAGCACCGTTGGATACTTGACGCCCAGTTGAAAATTGTGCGGTTTAAAGACCATGGCGTAAACAATTTCCCCCGATGGCAACTGCGGTCGAAAGATTTGTGGGCAATATTGTGGCTCTGGTTTGCCGCCCTCATGCAGAAAGCCAACCAACGAGATCTGTATACCATTCACACCGCCATTCTGACAGGTTTGCGTTACACGCATCACCTTACAGCTCGGCAGTCTTTGGATATTGCAATAGACTAGAAGCATCAGTTGACATTGCTGCAATGGGAAATGGAAGTAAGTAAAGGGCGTAGGTTTAAAACGGCCCTATTTGGATTTAACAGAGTTCTACATAATGTTAGCTAACAGCTGTTAAGCTGAACATATAGCAGATTCACAAGTTTCATTTAATACTTAATCAAGTTGAAGATAGAGCTACAATACTTACATCATCGAATTCTACGAGATACGAATAGCCGGGTTCGGTAAGTAGACGTATGTGCTCCGGCCGTTGCAGACTAACAACATACAGGTGCTTCTCCAATGGCGTATCTCGTAATCCCACAAAGTACACCAATTGATTGGCCTTGTCCACCCACAAATTGCGTGCCAGCACCTCCCATTCACCGCTCGTCAATGCGACTTTATTGACAATCCTCGGCTGCAGCGCTGAGGGTTCTACAAAATTGGGCTGCTGTTGAGCTGCTGAAGCAGTCGCATCCGCTTGACAGCCATTAACATGGGTGAGCAGCAGACTAGATGTTACCAGATACAAATGCCTAAAGCCCGTCTCTTCCGAGGCCCAAACATATGTGACACTTATGTCGCTGAGTTCTAGAAAATACAGCATGTCGTGAACATTAATCCAGCTCTCCGATTGTTCCGTATAGATGACTTGTAGTGGCGTTATGGTTCGATTGTATGGACTTCGCCAGCTGTGATCACCAAGTGAATCCGTTGGCGTTGACACTTGACTGCTGTACGATTCACAAAAGTTGTCCAACGGTATCAGCATGACATCCAAACGTTGTTGCTTTCGATCTAGACCCTGCAGCCAAACGCTAAATGATTGACATGGACATTAGAGAGATCGATTTTCAGAGATTTTAACCTGTCAATATCAACTTACTAGTTGGCATCTGGGGTCCAGCCCACACGAACAATGTATTCGAGCCAGGGAAATACAGCTAGCATAGAGTATGGTAAATCCTTGATGCTAATCTCACTGATTTGCAGCGACTCATTGAGCACAAACTGAACAAGTTTTAGTTTGGATTTGGCATTGGGTGTGCCGCTGCGTGGAAAACGATACTCATCGACCTCACCGGGCACAGCCGTCGACGAGGGGAAGGTGTAAAGGGATACATCCGTTTCATCCACTTCCTCGTAGACAATGCGATAGATGCCATCGTCGGAATGAGGCTGCCACCAATATCCTTGATATCGACTAAACTCCTCCTGCATCACATATGATGGCACACCAGCACTTAAAGCATCATCCGCATATGTGCGACGTCCACTTCTCGTATATGTTAAACGCTTCTCATGGCCGCTAAGCGTGTGCGTTACCCAGATATCACAGTCACTGATGTATGCTATCAGATCCGAGTTCTGTGGACAGATTTGCGGATCCAGTGCACTCCATTCTGGGCACGTGCGCAGCTGCGTTGGAAACAACAGACTGGACTGTAAAATAATAAAAAAATATATACATTTCATTAGTTTGTTGATATTTCTTCAAGGATTTCAAACTTACATTATAGCCCGTGTCCAGGCACTGATACAGATCGTTCAAACAGGGAAATACTATCTTGCCACTGGGTTTGTGCAGCTCATAGGATGTTATTCCCCATGTGGGCAGTCGCTTTCTCTCCAGCAGCAATTGCAACTCCTTGACATATGGACAAGCATTTCCGCTGCCCACATGACTGCTGGGTATTGGTTGCTGCAGCAATGGTTGCCACTCCAATCTGTAGAATGTTAAAGTTTTAAGCACTAGCGTAATTTTGTACAAAACTTTGGTAGACCTCGAATTAAACTGAATTTATTTTTAAGCAAATAAAAGAAAACGGCTCTTAATGATTTAAACTAGTTACCATCTAATTTAATCGAAACTTGAAGCTACAAAGTGTTCATCCAAGAAATATTTCCACGAAAATTCATTTAAATTCGCAGTCTATCAATGATATTATTTTTTTTTCTTTTTCGGAATTTCTTGGTGACGAGGATCTCATATAAACATTTAACCGATTCACTTACCTGGGCTTGGGCTGTGCTCCAAAATGAAACGTGGGCAGGTTAATTGTGGGCGATGCAGCGCCACTTCTGGGACTACCAATTGGGGCTTGATCAATCTCTCCGCCAATCTGTTGCAATATCAATTGCTGTTCATCCTGTTGCAACAGATTGATGTCCGCAAACAGCAGTGTTGTCTCCCATGTTAAGGGCGGTGTGCTTAGAAAGTAACAACGTGCCCGACCATCGGATAGATGACGAAATTGTACATTTGTTGGCACCATCGTGGACAAATTGGATAACTCTTTGCGTATCTCTTGGACAAAGCATTTGTTTTCCGCCCATGATTTCGATGGCGTTGGTGCTGCAATGTGACCATCATTATCAACATTATCATCCTCGTCATCCTCATCCCCATCATCGCAGTCCTCATCATTTGATCCCAAACCATGCGGTGGTGTACCGCTAGTAGGTGAACTCAAATGATTTGTTATTGCCGAGGCAGCGGCCACAACCGCCTCAGTGGTTGTTGCTGTTGCAGCTGCTGCTGCAGCCGTTATGGGTGATGTTATGGAATTGAGGGCACTGCCTATTGAGGAGTAAAATGCATTAGCGGTCGTACCCAACGAGCCCATGCTCGTCAGACTAGCTATCGAACCGGCACCGCCAATCCCAATCCCTGAGTGCGTTGAATTGGGCGTGCTGGCAGCACTGTGACTCCGTTCCATGGCGCTGCTGCTGTTGGCAACGCTCACGGCCGTGGATACACGTGATGTGAAGCCATCCAGAAGATTTACAAATGATGTTGCTGCTGCATTTGTTATGCTATGACTCCGTTGATGTCCATTATTGTTTTTACTGTTGAGACGTTTGTTATTACTACTTCCGCCTCCTCCGACGCCACCATTGCTTTCATTTGTTTCTGTTGCTGTTGCATTAGGCCCGCCAAGATTAACAATCAGCGGTGAACTGCGCGACGTTTGTTGTTGCTGCTGCTGCTGTTGTGTCGTTTGTATTCTGTCCATTTTATTATTCCTTATATTGTTTTTCTTTTACTTTACAATTGCAACGCAACGCAGTTTTCGTTTTCACTCAAATTCCAAATTGACCCAAATTTGTATACCACGTACACACAGACACATAGAAAGAGAGTCTTGCTTATTTTTCTATTTTTTTTTTTGTTAATTTCTGTCCCTTTGCTGCTCAACAAACACACACATACCTGACAGACAGACAACACACACACACGCACGCAATCAATCACACTCACTCACACACACATTCGTTGTTTTGTTATTGTTGTTATCGCTGCTGCTGCATTTCTTTTCCAAATTACTTTTTTGTTTATATGCAATTATTGTGTACTATTTTTAACAAATATGTCTATATCGTCTGGTTTCCAGTCTTGGTCTTTAGCTATCGTTGTCTATCTCTTGCTCGGCTTTTCATTTTCTTTCTTTTGTGCACTCTCGTCGTTTGGTAATTGTTGTTGTTTTAGTTTTTTTTATCGTCTCTTTGCAAAAAAGTGAAAGTCTTGCTGCGCGTGTTAAATGTGCGGTCCAGCTCACACATGTACGGCAATCATTGCAAATGCAGCAACTATTTTAATAGCTCTTTTTATTTATTTACATTTAACAAACACAATATAATATAATAATAGCATTTCATTAAATGTTATAGCTCTTGAAGTTTCCAAATTGCAAGATCTAACTATAAAATAGCTAAAATGCAACACTGCGCCGCAGTGTTGCCAGAATTTCATTGGCTAAAATAGCTAAAACGATAAAAAAAATTGCTAGAAATAGCTTAAAAAAAATTAAAATTGCTTTCACAGAAAAGTGTGGTGCTAATGGGGCGAATGCATTAACATCTCCGGCATCTATACTCCAAAACTTCTGCCAAAAACTTTGCCTTGCCGTCAGTGTGCTCCCATTTTACAAAAAATATTTTTTCATAGCACGTTCGTATGTTTTCAATGTTTGTTCATTGATATATTCGATTGCCTCTATAATGTCGGATATATTCGTCCGCAGCATGATATGAAAGGAAAATGCACATAAGGATATCGGGACTGAAAACTGAAATAGCTAGAACTCTAGCTAATAGCATTTCATTAAATGTTATAGCTCTTGAAGTTTCTAGATCTAGCTATAAAGTAGCTAAAATGGCAGCACTGCACTGCGGCAAGGCCTTGTTGCTCTTGAATTATCGATAACGATAGGTTTTCTAAAAACGTCTTTTACCGTTTTGTTGGAAGCGCCATTTTGTCACGTCCTTTTTGATTTCTGAATTTGTTGTGTGTGGGTGGATTGAATTTTGCTTATTGAATTTTGATTGAGGTAACAAAATTTAATTGATAATTATGGAACTTGAAGAAATATCAACATCATCCGAGGAGGAGGAGGAGGAGGAGGAGGAACTCTCCTACATATTCAAAACATAAACAGGGGTGGGCTGATATATGTTATCTAGTTTAAAAAGCAAACTATGTGAAAGATGGCGCGCCATCGTTTTGAAACAATGGTCCTCACGACTGAGTGCAATTCAAAAAGTCAGTGTCACCCTCACATATTTCACTAGCAAGTAGTACATTTTCACCTTGACATTGCGTCCACAGGTAGAGCTTAACGCGAGCTATATGAAAAAATAAATATATATTGCGCTTCAAATCGATTATTAAATATTTAAATGACAGCATTGCTTCTTGTTTATTATATAACATATAATTATTAGTCTGGGATTTGTGTCTTCTTCTTTATTAAGTCATTAGGCTGATAGATGATATTCGATTCGTTAAATTCCCAATCAAACTAGCGGTTTAAGTCACTGTTGATCCTTAAAATACGTGTGCGCTATCGACTATTTAGAATTAGAAATATCATAACGGCTATAAAAAATTTATACAATTGTGATTACTTACTTCGAATGGTAAATTCATTATATGTAAAATCTTCCAAGTCACTTGTTGGTCCAAAAACACATTTGTCAATTCGACTGGTGGGACTTCCGGTGTAAGTCAACCAAAGACGCCTAAAATATTTATTTATACATGTATTTACTGATTTATTGATAACTTACATTGCCTCAAAGCTTCGTAAGGACCCCTGAATTAATCCTATAACAGTACCATAATCTGAATTCATGCACCATCCGCGGATGCCAAGTTTTTGAGCTCGGCGCAGAGTATACTAAACAGACTATCAAATTATTAAATATTATAATGTTCACAAAGCTCTTACATGCCGAAATGAAACGTCTGTAATTGAACAGTGATTAAGCTAATGTATACTTTAATTAGACAAAGACGTACCTTGCACTATGCCAAATACTTCAAATTCGCAACTTTTGATAAGTAACTGTTGAGGAACGATGTTGTTTTTTTGTTCGATTTGCTCCTCTGGCTGTTCAACCACACTAAGATATACGGATCTTTTAGAATGTGATCTCAACGTAGATCTTTCTGTTTGTGTCGCAGCATCAGCAGTCCCCATTTTTAAAAAAGCCCAAACAAAAAACAAATTTTGAAATTCATGCCAATTTAGGTATAGGCCTTTTTTTGTAAATGAGTAGAGCAACACTGGCCTGCCTCAAACACGGATGCCTATCGTCTATCGTTATCGCTACGCACCTACGCTTGCGAGACAACAAGACGCAGTTAAAGAAATATACATTTAAAAACAAAGAAAGCAAGACTAAGAAACGAACTTACAATCATGACTACCAACAACACCTTATACGCTGGCGTGCATGTTAAGAACAAATTTAGTGATTTCCATCCGGTTCATAACATTGATATGGAACAGAATGTTGCCTACTTAAAAAAGATCATAACACAGCAGCTGCAGCTGCAGTTTGATGCCAACGAACTTGGTGAGTTTATAGAAAAACAAACGCATATGTGTACCTACATAGTGTAAGTGTATGTATGTATTGTAAACAATAATGCAAACTCATCATGCGCACATTTATTCATTCATATATAGATATTTGCTACCTTGGAAAGATGCTCGACGACGACTCGAAACTGTGCAGTGCAATGAAACCAAATGCAATTATACATTGTTTTAGGAAAATAAAGGGCTATACGCCATATCAACCGCCAGCTGCGAGATGTCTGAATACCAAAAATATACAGGAGCTCTTTTCTTTGACGTCACACCTGCAAATTAGTGTAACATCGCGTTTTAACATACTGCAAAAGATTCTGGCCGAATATCCAGAATTCCGTCGCAATTTAGGCGCACAAGCGTTGATACGTGACTCGGTGCTATTTAATATGTTGCATGAACCGGAAGTGGTTCAAAACCTGATTCGGGATTATCCATTAATCTGTGAGGCATCTTCATTTATTGTTGAAACTATTCGAAAAGAGTTGGCTCGCAATAGTTCCGCTACACAATGTAAGTAGTCTCGAAACTTTAATAGTTTTAGGTTAAAAGTGTATCTGAAATTCCATTATTGTTAATTGATTGATTGATTTATATATTTTTCCAGTTCAGGAACAGGCTGCATCGGAGTCTACTACCTCGTCCGAGGAAGAGAACTCTTTGGGAGCGGGCAGCAGCAGCAGCGGAGGCAGTAGCAGCACTGCAGCCGTCAATATAGCTGCCAATCGTCGGGATGAATTGGCCAATATACGCCAGATTAGTCGCCAGCAATTGGCCAATGCATTGGCACGCGTCGATATGAGCTCTTTTAACTCTTTGTCCAATATAGCGCAACGTAATGTGGATGAGGCGCTCGGCGATGAGACACCAAACACCAGTACTGCTGCTACCACTACATCTACATCTACATCTACATCTACTGGAGCGGCTGCTCCCGCTACTGCTGCCGCTGGAACTTCTGCCATCACCTCAGAGCTATTTCGAAATGAATTGGCGCGTGCATTTCAATCATTGCAGGCACATCTGCAACCAGCAGCTGTCGAGAACATGGACGTGGAAGCAACGGTCGATGGGAATTCTGGTGAGGCTGTTGTCGATGAGCCGGAAGATGATGACGATGCTGTTGCTGGCGACGATAGCGATGTACTGCCGCGATGCTATCGTCGACATCGCTTTACCGAACAACTGCGCACAATGGCAGCCATGGGATTCATTAATCATACCCAAAATGTTAACTACTTGACGCTGGCCGATGGCAATGTGGAGCATGCCATAAATCTGCTTATGTTGGGCATGAACTGAATGGCAAACTATTTAGCACTTTGTATTTATTCTACTGTTGCTGTTGCCGCTGTTGATGACAGTTGCCAGTTATCGTATATAAATATATATAAATGTATGTGTATATTTATATACACTTAAGCGATTTAGCATTATGTTTCGTAGTTATGCGAATTTCAGCTTATGCAAAAACAAATATCGCTCAGCTACTAGAAGAGTGACATAACTCAATGAACACTATTTTTGAAATAATGATACAGAAATATTCGTTATATGGATATTAACCTATATCTTGTACACCTATCATGTGAGAGTCAAAACAAATCTTCATTTTACTTTGAGATAATACTGAATTAAAGATTTCAAACGCGTTTTTCTGGAAATGCTGTCCTCTGAATTATGTCACTCTTTTAGTAAGTGAGCGAAATATGTATCATCAAGTACTCATTAACACAATATATAATACAAAATAAAAAAAATAAAAAACTACGCTTGTATATAACGAGAGGCGATTGTATTGTCCCTGTGCTGGCTTGCTTAGAGCACTGGTTGGGCACATATCAAAAAAAATTGAAACTACTTAATTAAATAGTCTAACGCTTTGTCCTTATTGTTATCAAATTTCAAAAGCGCCGCTGAGATTTTAGTTTCCTCAAAGCCGAGATCCATTAGCTCGCCCAGTGGTATAAGGTGTTCGATTATCTAAAACAGGAAATGAAATAAATATTTGAATTTGATTTTCGATTATAAGGCAACTGGTTTACCTTCTTGTCATCAGTGCCACACAGACTGACCACCTTGGCCACACGCTCCAATGGGAATCCCATGCTGCTGATACGCTGCGCCAGCTTTTGTGCCGGCAGAGCTAGCTCCTGGAATATGTTGGCGTTGCTTAGCTGCTCAGCTTGCGGCGACTCCTGTTGTGGTAATGTCAATGCTAAGGCTTGCGTCTCATTTTCATTATGACTGTGTAGGCGGGCACGACGCTTTTCTGCCTGTTGCAGTTCAGTTTTAAGCTCCCGCAGAATATCAGGCACGCTTCTGGACTTTGTATCTGCTTCTTGTGGGTTCAAGAGAACATTGTTGCTGATGGGAGGGATTGGCGGCAGATAACCATTAACATATCCTTGTTGCAAGTAATTGTGATTGTGTTGATAAAGTTGTTGCTGCTGGCTGGACGCCTGTGGATAATAGTGTTGATTATAGACCATTTGTTGGTAGGCGTGTTGCTGCTGTTGCTCTTGCTGTTGTTGTGGAGTGTTATAGATTGGGTACATGGCTGGAATGTTCTGTCCATCATCACAGTGTACTTGAAAGTTGACACTATCCAGCGTCGCTTTGGTTTCGGCAAGTGTAGTCACAGCCAATTCTAGTTCGACTGGTGTGTCCTCCTTTTCCACAGGACTTTCCTGTTGCTCTTCAGGCTGTGGTTCCTGCTGTGTCTCTTCCTGTGGATTTTGCGTTAATTGCGTTTGGTGCAATACCTGAGCAAGTATATCCAAATCGTTAATTGTTTTAAGCTCAATATTATCAAATGGTGTCGAGTTCATATTATATTCAAAGTCTGCATAATTTAGTGAACTATTGCGTTTGTGGAGCGTAACAATGGGTGTTGCTGTCGTTCCACTGAGTATGGTGGGTTTTAGTATATCGTGAAAATTGTTGCAAGAGTTTATTGACTTTGGTTCGTGTTGTTGTTCAGCAGCGTTAATTGATTTTGTTGTTGGTGATGGTGTTGTTGATGACGATTCTGCAGCTATATCATCATCATCATCGCTATCTGAGGATAAATCCGCTGCACTTGGATATTCAACAGCTCCAAGCATTTCCTTCTGCTTCGCTTCAAGCGCCCGCTGACGTTCTTGTTTCCTTTGCTCCTGGCGTACATGACGTGCTTGTTGCTGTTGATGACGCATCTGACGCCAATGCTGACACTTGCTGAGCACAGTGCGTTCCAATTGGAAGTCATATTGATACGCCTGTTCATCAAAATAGTTCGGATTGGATTGGGCCAAACGGTTTGCAATCGTTTGGGGCAATTGGTAAACTAACGGTGGTGGCTTATAGCGTTCGACTATTTTGACGGGCACATCATCCATATTATTTAACTAGCACTAAACATACAAACGCATACACGACGAATTTTTTATAATTAATATCCTACGCACTTTTGTATCCCGTGTCTTTTGTTGTTTTTTTCACTGCTCTTTTGTTTTTGCAAAACGATTGCGATAGTCTGAAATTAGCAATTACCAATCGATATCAGCTGCTTTGTTGAGTCACTTTTTTAACCTTTTCAAATATGTACACACTGTTATAGGCAAATAAATAACAGTCGTAATAACAACTAGAAAGCAGCTTTTTCCGATTAAAAAAGCACCCAGCACTTTTAAGTAAGCTAGTTTTAAGACTAATTAATAGCAAATTAATATAAAATCATTTTTATTTTATTTTATAATCAAACAAAACAAATACAGCTCCTAAAGGTAGGGGCTGATTTTTTTCATTCACAATAAATAAATCAGCTGTTTATTGTTTACGTTTCCTTCTGATTATCGACAACTTAGATTTTGATCTGGTCTCCGTGAATTTTCGTTGTATAGCGTTAACACTTGCGAAATGGGCAGTTAAAATGTGGAAAGCTCAGATGCCTGAAAACTGAAAAGGCTGTGCCATCAAACTATGACGTAATAGATGGATTCCGGCATCTGCATTGCCTTCGATTGTTTGAACCTACAATTATGGTAGGTGCACATTGCGCCACAAATTTGATTTACCGATTTTAATGCCCAGATGCACCCCTGAGGCTCTGTGCCATCCTCTGTGGTGCAATATGAGCCTTGCATTACTATTAGCTGCCGATAAACCAAAAGCAGATATCGATAGGCCTCTAACACTTTTTGTAAGTAACTAAAAATCGGCAGCCGCGATGTACTTTTGTTGTTGATGCATAAAAAGGTTTTTAATATTTTAATTAAAATCCTGATGCTCAATAAATGTGAGAATCATAATATTGTGTATCGCTATCAAAATGTGTGATGTGGATACCCTGAGTCTGAACTATCAGCAGCTGTTAGCGGAGATATCCACGCTGCTGGAAACTACCGCTGATTCGAGTGATGCAAACGCCTTACTATTGAATCAGGAGCTTCAGCGGCGTTTGGAACAGGTGCGCAAATGTATGACAAAGATTTTGGAGCTAGTACGTGCTCGCTATCAACGTAACGAGGAGGTGCTTGTTCGCCGAATAAAGCCACGTTCTCATAACGACCGCGTTCCCGAAAGCATTGGCGAAAGTGGCGCAATACTTCGCGGTGGAACCTTTTTTTTCAAGGGCAATTTATACTTTCGAGATGAGGACGGACGCAGCTGTCCCAACAATGAGGATTACAAAAGTCGCTGTGCCACTGAAATGTTCCCCACAGACTTCGACATGCGTTCCAAGCATGTCTGGACAGTCCTAGATAAAAAGAACATTGTAATGGGCATTAAGCAGCAGGTGAGCGAATATTGAGGTCTATGTAAGAAAAGGCAACATCTTAATCAATCTCTTCCCTCGTACAGCTCCTTGATCATGTTCATTATAGAAAGCTCAGCAATTCCGGCAAACGAAAGGCCATTGACTTACATGTAAATACGCTGGCCAGTATGCTAAGTTCAGTGGATAGCAGCTTTAGCATTGATTGGAATCAAATTAGCACTCTGGATCTTGAGAGTCGTCATTCATCTTACAGCTGTGAAGCCATGTGGCTTGTGTATTTGCATCCAAAGCTTAAACGCGACGATTGGTCAGCCCAAGAGGATGATGCATTGATAGAAGCGGCACGGGTCAACAAGCAACAAAACTGGCAAGTCATTGCGGATGCAGTGCATCAGCGTTCTGATTATCAATGTTTTGTGCGCCTGCATACAGCGCTAAGGTTTAGTTTGGAGGCAACAAGTAGCTTGAAATGGGGTTCCGAGGATAACGAGCGTTTGCGAAAGATAGTCTCAAGAAATACGAAGAATGGAGTTGTCAACTGGTCCCAGGTGGTCGAGCACTTTCCAGGCAGAAACAGATCTACAATAATTGGACGATATATGTATGTTTTGCATCCCAGCATAAGCCATGGTAAGTCAAAAGTTTCTTACAATTATAAAGCACATTATTCGCAATTTATACATTTTAGCGCCGTTTACCCCCAAAGAGGACTTGATGCTGTTTGCTGCCTATGAAGATTACAATGGTAAATTCAACTGTTTTCCGCGCACGCTGTTTCCAAACCGATCACTGGCTCAGCTGAGGACACGCTATCACAATGTGTTGGCACAGCGTACTAAAACGGACTCCTGGTCGGTTGGAGACGATGAAAAGCTAATGGAATTTACAAAAAATCAAGGCACCTCGCAGTGGGTGAACTGTGCCAAATATTTGGGCAATCACACGAGGACTAGTTGTCGCACACGCTTCTTGACGATCAACCGATTTCTGGAGCAGCATCCGAATGCATCGGTTGCTGATATACCCCGCCGGAAGATTACTAAAAATGTGCATGTCACCACCGAAAATTTCAATCAACGTTTGCAGGAGTGGCAAGAGGACCCGGACTCATTACTGTACACAAATCTAACGCGAGAGAAACCAAAAAGCAATGGCATAAAGAAATTCAAACAGGAGCCTCTGAACTATGTGGAAGCGTTACGTGGCATGGACCGTCGCATCTATGAGTACTTTAAGTATGCCTATAATCTTAATCTGCGATCGCCTGCGGCTCCAATTGTCCTACCCAGAGAAGCATGTAGTTTAAATGTCGTTGCAAACGCACTAAATTTCAGGCCACCCGACACTGCTGCTCAGATTATCCAGAGTGTTTCCCTGTCCAAGCTATTAAATCGATGCTACAATAAAATGCTGCGTCAACTGCCGGCGCCAAATAATACTGAGTCAATACCAATGGCTCAGATGCTGCAACCCAATTGGTCCACGATGATGGGTTTCCGCACACTTTGCATATTGTCAGGGCATTGTGAAAAACATGGATTCGACCAGCAACCGATCAATTATGATGAATCTCACACGGCTGTGCAGCTATTTCGGCAAAGATTTCGTGCTCTTTTCTTTCGGACGACGCTCTTGAGTCGCCTGGAGGCACCGACGTTTGCGCATTTTCCAGACGCATTGATGGAACTACCACGTCCAGCAGCAAACTATTCCTTGCCAGAGACTGCGAGACTGAGTATAAAACATAATACAGTGAAGCCGCGGGGGGGACCGTTTCGAAAAACCGACCCGACTGCCCGACACGTGGCAAGCATCCAAATTGAGGAGTTGGGGCGGCTGCGTAGTCTGAAATCCGAACCAACCGATTGCATGGTTGAGCAGAACTTTAAGCAAGAGTTGCCCTTTTAGTAGTAGTTAAAAAAATACATACAAGAGATTGATTTAAATAGATTTAATAATAACTAATATCGTTTTAATGTATATGTTTATAATAATAACTAACAATATCGATGATATCCCTATACAAAACAGCATTCTGTTGATTTAATATAGAGATATAATCCTTTATAATTTATATATTATATATGTATGTGTTATTAATCGCGTATTGTAGGTTCTTTAGGTACTTATTATGTGGTTAGCAAAATAATGCAATATATTGCAAGCATTTCTCTAGCGGGCTCTAATAAATCACGCTATTAGCCGGATAATTGCATATCATTTTATGGGTGCATCATGACGGTTCGATTTGCATAGCTTTAATTATTGAAAGTTGCTAAAGTCCGTTTTCAGTTTGATCGTCGGCTTTTGTGGCTTAGCCAGCAATCCGTTACGTTGCGCCTCGCTGGCCTTCTGTGCGAGATTAATTGACTGCTGTTGATTTCGTATGGCAGCCTCCAATTTCTGACGCAACTCGAGCTTTTGGCCCATCAGCGCCTTGAATTCCTGCGGATATTTGGGTCCAATTTTGAGTAGCCACTGCAACGCCTGCTCGTGAAGCTGTCGCTGATATTTGGGCAACGTGCGCAGTTTGCTCGGATCGGCTAAATAGCTAATAAGTACCGGTACCAGCAGCGTTAGCATTTGTATATCTGTGGATAGTTCAATTTAATTTATTAGCCAAGTCATTTTTAAAAGGCAACGAAATGCAAAACATCTAACGGTTGCAGTGTAACTTTTAGGGTGTGTAAACACTTTTCTGTTATCGATAAGCAACAGCAATCGAAATTTACATGCAGTTTGGTACGACATTTAAAGCTAATTATTTTGCAACTACAACAATAATTACAAACAGTTGGTTATTTATTTAATTAATTTATATAAATTGTTAGTGTGCTTTATGTGCATGGTTAACATTGAGAGTGCAAAACAAGAATCTAGTGCATATGGTTTTATTATTTTTTCGTGGGCGCATCTATTTACCTTGTAGCAAGTTTCCTAACGATATATATTTATATATTTGTTTTTTTATTCAAGTGTGATTAATGAATGAGTAAAGCAATTAAAAGAGAAGAGACGAAGAGAGAAAAAAGAGCTTTTGTAAAAATAACGATACTTTTTGACGGCAATAACAGATTGTGCGCCAAGTTGGCAGCGCTATTCGCTATTGATAACGGACAAATGTACTGGGAGGAACGCACTAGTTGCGAATTATACAGATCTGTCCAAATAGGGCAGCTCTGCATAAACGAGTGTTGTTCGATCAGTCTTTATAAAACCTATGAATATAATCCATCACAGTATTTTCTAAGTTCAACCATTTTAAAACTGTGGGCAAAACAGTATTAATATTAGATTTTTTTTTAAAGCTTTTAATTGGATTGAGAAGGGATAACGCTAAGCGAGGACCAAGTTGAAAAATTAAATACAGGTTTAGTTCTATCGTATTGTAAAGACTTATTGAACAGGCCTCGTAAAATTAATGTTGATAATGTTAAAATGCTACTTACGATGCTGTGGTTCGGCGAGCTCGATTAGCTGATCCACTGTAACAATGCTCTCGAGGGTCACCTGTAGCTCCAGTTCACTGGCCGGCGTCTTACTCGACTCTGCGTAGAGGGATTCAATGATTCGAGGCGCTAGCGCGTGTATATAGGGTGTAGCAGTTTTAAGATCCGCCTTTGTGAATATGGAACGGGTTGTTTCGATGCACTTTAGTTTAATCGACAAATGCTCCGATTGCAGACACTGCCGGAAATGATTGATGCATGGATATTGCAACGATGGTGCGGAAACCACAGAAGCGGGCGTATGGAGTATAAAAACAGAAATTGCCAGCAGCATGGTAACCTCGTCCACCTTACGCTCCTCATTGTCGCCAGCCGTTTTAGTCAGATCAATGATGGTAGCCAGTGCGCTTTGAAGGAGTTGCTGCCAATCCTCCATAGTGCTCGGCTGCTGAGCCCAGCGATGGACACAAACAGAACGCAGGCATTGGAGGGCTGCTTGCACAGCACACGTATTGGCCAGAATGCTGCTATCTATGGACGACTTGTTGGCTATCTCCCTTATGATGCTCGTGGTCATGTAGAGGATTGTGGGCAAGATGGTAAGTGCACCGCTGGGTGTGCACAGCTCAAGCAGCTGTTCAACACACTGCAGACCACTGGCCACCAATCGACCATTTTCATCGCCAAGCACCGAAAAGAAGGATGAATTGTTCTTGGCATACGCGTAGTCCAACTGTAGGTTGGTTTGTTTGCTGGGATTGAGGCTGGGTATTTGGCGTACAAAGAGGCACAGGCACACCTCCAGCACGGCATAGACATGCGAGCTGCCCGGCTGCATGATGCTACCCTCACCCAACTCCACATTTTCCGTCTCATTCTCGTTGGCATTGTCTTGGGGCTTTTGGCTATCGCGATTACGTTGCAAATCCTCGCGAGCCGCTTGGATTGTCTGCTTGAGTATTTCGACACATAGCAGTTGGACGAGCAGCTCATCTCGGGTGAGTATCTGTCGGTGCAATACATGGCATAGCTCGATTGTCAGAGCACGATCTTTGATAAGCTGGCGACGAGCCCAATCTGAATCAAAGATGCTGTGCAGCGCTCGGAGGCAGCTGACAATATTCTTTGGCTTATCCGAGCTGCGCATACTGCACAATGCCTCCATGCAAATGCCAAAGATCATATGGAAGCGATCCGCCGAAAGGGAGCCGTGTGTGATGTGATTGTTATTGGATTCTGTCTCTGGTGTGCTCGGCGTGGCTTCCACTTCTGACTGAGTCTCCTGATGCCTTGCGAATCCCTCGTCACGTAGCCAGAGTGCAGCTGCGTAGAGAATGGGTGGCCAGCTGGTCATGTAGTGCGGTTTGGATGAGTTGATCGTATCAGTGGTGTAGAATGATCCACCATCCCGCGGTAATTGTGATTGAAACTCGACGGGCAGCAGCAACAGTGCATGATCCTTCATCGCGGCCAGCCAATGGTTGGATAAATTGTGCAACTCCGGCTGCACAAGGCCCAGTAAACTCTCACCACGATTGTCAGTGTCCAGATCTAGGCCACTAACCAGCTCCGACGCTGCACCTCCAGCTGGAGATATAGCTAGCAACGAGGCGGGCGCTTTACCATTGCCCAGCATGGCGACAATGTAGACCTCAGCCCAGGCTTTCAATATGCTGAGCTTCTCCAGCGTTGCCATGGATTCATTATACAACTGTGTGCTGTTCGTCTTCGTGTACAGCTTATTCAGGGAACTGACCAGCAATTGATGCACACGACGCAAGTCGCTAATGTCACGAGCGACCCCAGATCCAATCCAGGCGGAGCACACCTCACAGGCGGCAGCGGTAACATGGGAGGGTGTATCAGGTGCAAAAGCTGGACGCAAGGCAGCGCCTACCTGGGCTTGGTACTGCTCCAGGAGCAGATGGCCCGGAAATTCTGGCTCTGGCACGTTTGCAAATCGATCTATGATCTCCTGCAGCGTACGTAATCCCTCCAGCCGTAATTGATCCGAATCCGAAGTGGCTGCCATAAAAGACATGCGTATTAGCTCAGCCAGATGAAGTATGAGATAATCTCCGCTGCGTGACTTGATCAGTTGCTGCTCCTTGGCCTGCAACAGATCAAAATGTAGCGCATTTGCTGCCTCGCAGCTGGAGATGATTCGACGCACACATTGTGCGGCAAAAACACGAGTAGGCCAACGTGGTTGCACGGCAGGATGCGTTGAGGTATTCTCCTCAGCTCGATACTCGGTAACATCGTCGGCATATTCTTCCTCCTCATCATCGTCGTCGTCTGTATTCTGTGTCTCGCCTGTGACAGACTTCCCAGCTGCATCACTTGACGTTGCCGATCCCGTTTGCTCCTCGATTGGTCCTCCACTCTCGACCGCCACGGTGAGTACCTTCTTGCAGAGGCTCAGCCAATTGCTAAGATTATCCGCAGCGAGCATTTGCAACATGGATGTCAGTGTATCGTGTATGTTCTTCAGCATCTCTGCATCTGTTTCAGTATCCAGCATGGAGAAGAGTAAACCTGGCAGACCGTATTCCGTAATTACCAAATCCGGGCATTGTTCCGGCGTTATGGTCAACGCCAATTCGCACACTTCTCGCGCCTCGCGATGCGCTAACTGCCGGAGACAAGCGACTGCTGCTTTACGTAATATAAAGTAATTGCTGGACAGCATTTTGACCAGAGTTGGTACGAGCGTGTCCAGCTGCAGGCTTTTGCAGGCAAATAGATGCAGCTGCTGGAGGCAGCCAATTGCCTCGGATTGCACCAGGGGATCGGCATGAGATTGCAGCAAGGCCGCAGCACAGAGGAAGGAACTGCGCATGGCATTGACAGCTGCGTTGTTGCCCTGGAGTTCCGGTCCAACGGTGGTGATCAAAGCATTAACCACACGTCCCACACACTGATGCACATCGACATGGGCATGGGGAACGCTTAGAAGAAGCTTTAACGAGAGTGTTAATGTTGCCTCCACATAACCACGGAACATGGGACCACCAGAGTCGGCAATCTGGGCCAAAGCATATAATGACCAGACCTGAACCACTGGCGAGGCGCTGTCCTGGGCCAGGGCTAACAATATAGATACGCTTGTGTTCAGATGCTGTGAGGATCCCATGCCACCCACATAACGATGCAGACAACCCAAGGCATATGAGTGTCCCGTTCGCGTAACCACATCCCGTGCCGACTTCAATTTATCAAAGCTATTCTGAGCCAACTCAGCGGTAAAGTGCGAATCCGCAACAACTTGGGCCAGTCGGCCAAGGGATTCGCCGGCTGCACAACGTATTGTTGAATTGGCGCTGGTCAGAGAGGCGACTATTAGACTGGTTGCACTCTTCTTCACATCCTCCTGGCCAATGCTCGTCTTGTTATCCGTCAGCTGCTTCAGGGCGAATAGCAATGCGGTAAATATGTTCATCTGGACTGCCTCCTGACGATTGCTCTTTGCCTGCTTAATGCACTCCGCAAAGTGATCCAACATTTGAAGTCGATGCTTGTTGGCAACCTTGGGGAAAATGGTGCCATACAGCGTTACGGCCATGTCGATAACCGCCACACCCAGTGGCAGCGGTCCTGGACATTGTTGTGCCTTATTAATCAGTTGTATGTTGTTGGTACTCGTATTGCTTGTATTCGTTGTGGAATAGTTGTGCTGGGCCGACCAGTTGGGACGGTATAGACAGCAGGGATCGTGCTCAAGTGCGCCTGATCCAGCAGCGCTATTCGGTTGAAGCTGTGCATTGAAGGGATATAAATGAGAATCCAATGAGTATATACAAAATATTTAGTAAACAAAAAACAAAGTAACCAAGAATATAAGAAACAAATTGAACTGTAACGAATAGATTAAAAAGTAACGAATAAATCAATTAACAATTTGATCGAGTAGTCAACTCGTTAAACAAAAGATAAATCAACTAGTTGCATTTTTAAGCAGCTGCTGTAATTACTGGAAGAGTCAAATATTCCAATCTAAGGAACAGAAAAACCTCTGATCACTGATCAATTATTTGCTTTAGAATTAACGAGTCTAAATAAAGCAGTTGTTTGAAAAGTAGCGAGATAAATAAATTAACTTAACGAATAACGAATAAAAAACAATAACTATTATTTTACTACTTTTAGAAGTAGCGATTAGCGAATAGTAACATGTAAATGAGTAAAGAAATTAAAAGTAAATCTTATAAAAAGCAATAAAACTAACGAATGTGGACAAGTCCAAATGCAACTTGTTATAAATTGGCGACGAGTAAAATGGCGCATGCAAACAGAAATTGTCAAAGAAATATATTTTATATTTGATCACACTCTCTTCTAAGGGAATAGCGCGGAACTTACATGCTCGCCATCGACTTTACGATTGGGTTCCATCTGTGACGTTATCGATAATGCATGTACAGAAATTATAGGAAATGTTGGAGAGGTAAGAAATAGTTATGGTTACATGTAACAGGCTACACATAGAGAGAGAGAGAGAGTTCCCACCCAGAGCTTAACCTATTGTTTAGTCTATATACTCAATGACGCACCTGATCCTCAATGGTGCGATGGTTGGTTTCCTGTAGCCAAGTGCCCAATATAATGGAGTCATCCCCATGGCAAAGAGTGCGCAATAAAGAATTCGTTGTGTTGGCTGCATTATCCGACAATGTAAACTCTGAGACGAGCATGCGCAAGAGATGCGTGTAGGATGCCTCCAATGCAGTGGGGGGCAATAGCGTCAGGGTTTCAAACAGACGTAAACGCACCATGGCAGCAGGAGCCTTCAGCTGGGTGCCGTAGCTCTTGAGGACTGTAGCCAGACTAATGGTGAGAAATAGTATTTATAAGTTCAAGAACATTATAAGGATGCGTATGGTAAACTCACTTGACCAGCATGGCTAAGGCGCTCTCGATGGGCGTGAGCAGACGTCGCGTTATATCCTCACTGACAAGATCCGGACAGTTAAGCAAAAAGCTGTGCATGACAGATAGCGCACCAGCGCGTCCTTCAAGTGTCACCTGCCAGGTGAAGGCATCACCGCGTGCTTTCTCCGATTCCAGTTCCTTGTTGGAGCGCGGAAATGAGTTGCGCCACAGGAGCAGCATGCGCGGCAATAGACCTTTCACCACAGGCGAACCGAGGGTCATAATGGCGCCAATTAGGAGCCAACCCGCCTGTGTGCGATGCAGCGACATGCGGCTATTCTGGGAAGCAGAACGCAGTAGCTCCTCGGCACAGTTGAACACCACTTTACCCTTGGTGTGCGGTATGCCCAATGGTGAGTGGCGTGCGCTACCCAAAATGGCCGCCAAGGCGCAGCTATAGCCCGCTATTGCCTCTGGCGAGGAACGCATCTGTTCAATGGCCTCGATAAATCGATCAATGAGTGGCGTTATCTGACTGGGCACTGCAATGCAGCAGCTCCTCAGGCACCAGGCAGCTGCTATACGTGCAGCGGCACATGGATGCACCAGCACCGCGCAGGTGGCATCAATAGCATTCAATGATTGATCTGTCAACAGATTCTGTGCTGTTGTTCCCAATCCAATAAATAGGGAGCTTAGCTCCTGCAGGGCACAGACTAGCAAATGCTGACTGAAGAGAGTCTCTTGATTCGAATCTTTGGCATTCTCCGGATTAAAGTCAATAGAGTTCATTTGCTTGGCCACAAGATGTATGAGTTCTTTACAGGCGGCGCTTTGCGCCTTCTCTCCAAGCATTTTGCCTATTGTGGATCGTAATATAAAGTTGATACATTTCCGTGAGTAGACAGCGTCCACGTGAGAGCATGCCGCCTTAGGATTGGCCACCAAATCCAGTATATGTGCTAGAAACGTACTCAATTGCCGTTCCAACCAAACGCTGCCCATGAATTGCACAAACACCACATAGGCATGAGTAACGCCTACACGCACTTCACGATTGACTCCAGAGCTGCCCTTAATGATTTCGCCGGTGCCCTTGAGGAATGAGGCGCCTCCGCGTAGGAAACCAGCCATTAGAATGTTTAATGCTTCGTCCAATGAAACCAGACGCAGTGTTCCGCCTTTAGCAGATTGCAATGCGGCTAATGCCTGTGCATGAGGTGATTTTTTGTTTGTCGCCGCCTCCGCCAACTGCTGTGTGTAAGCCAAAAGTGTACCCAGTAGTTGAGCCACGGCACAGCGTACCTCGTAGTTGCTGCCGTCGAAGGCACGAAAGCATAGATTGCCCAGACTTTCCAGCTCCGCTTGATACAAAAATGGAGCACTATAAATCATCTTGAGAATACAGCGGGCAGCGGCAACTCGCACAGCCATCACACGATCCAGCAAACAGTGCTTGGCCGCCTTATAGATGTCCTTGTGCACGTTGGCAATGGCAGTGCCCATGCCAGCGCTCACCTTCTCCAGCGTATGCATGATCTCGATGCGAGCCTGTGACTCAGCGTTTCTCAATGTGCGAATAAGTATCTGCACGGTATCCTCATAGGTGCGGCCCATCATACGTCCCAGTTTCTCGTACATGGAACCCAATACGCAAATGGCTGCACTGTAAGATAATTAATTAATTAAATATGCAGTCAGAGAGAAGGTACAAAGGTAGCTGTTACTTACAGCTTTGTTGGTAAATAGCTGGGCGAGTCATCCTTGTTCTTCAGTATATCATTACATGAGTTGACAGTGTCAAACAGCATGAAGGTGTCGCCCACAGAGAAGAGTGTAGCCAGTGCGCTGGCAATTAGCTTTCTCATAGGTGGTCCCGGTGCACCTTGGATGCGTTCCGAGAGCTGTTGCACCAGTTTCTTTTGTCCCGCCTTGATCTCATGCTTAGGCATGAGCGGCAAAGACTTTTCCAAATAACGTAACCATTCAAGTTCAAAAACGGCACGTTTATGTTCCGGCAACTGTTTCAGTGCCTCCTCGTTGAGGGTCAATGTGTGGGCGAGCTCCATTTCGTCGCGTGGCGTTGTTGCCTCCTCTGGACTGTGGCCTGTGGCTTTGCCAGCGGCGGTGTCGTCACTATGTATAAATGATCTGCAATGCAAATGGAATGTTTTTTATTAATTAAAATACATAGTATATACTTGTGTGTATGTGTGTGAATGCTTTAGTGTATTTGTGGTGTGGGAATGATGATAAACAGCCGTTGATCGCATTTTGTTTCCCTGCTCAACAGTGTGTCTAACTTAGCTTTATATTCGTCAGCTTGCAACTGGCAGGAATTATAGCTATATTGAAAATTGGCTGTATTTTAGCTAACTCCAGGAGACATTTGAAAAAAGGAAAACGTAGCATTATTTTTATTTGATAGTTAAGAATTTTACAATTCTTGTTTTGCGAATCTTCTGAAGTCAATTAAAAAATACTTTAAGATCAATATCAGCTAAATCTGTGATAACCTTGAATGCGACTGCGAATGCGATTTAAGGACTGGTGATAAAAGAAAATGTTTTTGCATATTTTACATTAAAGTACCGAAAAGTAGAAAATATAAAGTTCATAGAAATTTGAATATTTAATTTGAAACTTTTTTGCGTATACTTAACACGAAACTACACTACTGCTAAATATTTTGCCGAGAACGTTAAAGTCTAAATAAACTGTCTAATAAGAGATAAAAATTCTAAATTTATGTAGACTGTAAGGCTATCGACTAGATGAGAAAATAGACCTTAGTCTTTGAGACTAACGCTTTCAAATAAACGGACAGGGCTTAATCGGTTTGGGTGTTGACTTTTATCAAGACTATATACATATGCTGTTTAGGCTCGAAACTTCATCTTTTCTCATATTCCTTACTTTAATAATGCCATTCAGATTTCCCTAGCATTTTTTTTATGCCCTGAAGAGTTTGCAGCACTGCTGCCACCCCCACCACAATTATCTGCTACAATTTCGACATCTGTACGATCAATTTGATTGGGTGCTTATCGATAACTTGCAGCCTGCTTCTACCATTGCGATTGACCTTGGACTTGCCAACCAACCCGCATGAGCAATCACAAGAGAAGGTCAGCCCAGAGAGCACCGACTAGCTTTTCAATTGAAAAATCGTGCATCATCAGACGAGCTAAATAGATGCGATGACGCTTTATCATCTTCCTAAATATTGAATTACACAAATAACGAGGCAAGCTGCAGGGCATCCGCAAGCACAATAATAAGTGTAAGCTGTCGCCTTGGGCGCGATAAAAAGCAAATCGTTGACATACTTTGCCTCATCCTATTCAAAACACAACCAGCACACACACACACACACCCAAATGCTTAACGTATACACAAAAAGTCAAGAGAAGCCAAATTTCAAGAGGTAGAGGAGGTCGGCCCCAAAACAAAGACATGAAACACCAAAACTCTTTTGTCTTTTAGTACAAAAATTATGTGCAACGGTTGTGGGGCAATGGTTATGCGGCAGCCATCACAATGGGGTAACGGTCCTAAGGACTATGCCGAGAGGGGCTTTTGTTTGTGGTCGGTACTCAAGTGACACGCGTGTTGCATGTACAAAATCAAATCCATATACACATACAAACGCCAGAACAATTGACGTCTACAGACTCGAGTTACATAAGACGCCTTGAAACCAAAAGAAACACTGTTCGGGTAGTCGTGTGGATGCCACACCGCATAAGGAAACAAGTAAAACCTGTAAGGTGCAGCAATAGGAAAATGCAACCACTATGAGAAGAAACAAAAAAAGAGTAAAGACCAAAAACCGCCGACGGTTCTTGCAGCTCAGACAAAGGCATCGACTTCATCATCTTCACATCCCATCCTATTGTGGGACTAATGCCGGAGTTTTTTTTTACCTCCCCGTACAGTCTGCCCCTGGTGGTTGTTTTTGTTTGCATTTGTTGTTGTCTGTTGCAGATTTATTTACCTGCGCGCCTCGTTGATGACTTTGCGCAGAAATTGCGGCGTGCGTGCAAAGTTTAAGTTTTCCATTGCATTCACAACTTTGATTTAAAAACTTTCTTTTGCTTTTGGCCAATTATTGTTTTGCAACGCCTCTCTTGCCGCTTGCAACTTTCACACAAATCGATAATGCTTTTTCATGCCACTTTCTGCACAAGTAACAAATAATATCTTTGCTAACATTTATTTAGCATGCTGTTTTTCCTTTTCATCACTTCACAAATGTTTAATTATTAAATGGTAGTCTTTTAAATAACTGTGGAAGTAATTGCAAAAATTGTGTGTGCTTTGAAAATTAATTGAAGCAGCAACGAGCGGCACTTGCTACGCGCAGCAAATCCAAATGGCAACTGGAAGCAAGCAGCAAAGAGCAGCAAGTCAACCCACAATGCCATAACCGTCACAGTTCAGAGAGATGTGGGATGTTACGCCTGGATTTTACGAGGGAACGTGTGTGACGTCACAAGCTTTATTTTAAATATTAATAGGTATCGCGCATATATATTATTGGGACATTTTAAATAAACATACAGAAAATTTGTTCTATACTTTATTATTTATTTTTTACCTTTAACAAACCCACAACTTATGCTGTATGTTTAGTATAGTATTCTGCTCATTATTCATACAATCAATGTGTAATCTTTTAATTAATAAATCGTCGATAATAAGTCGACCAGTGTTGCCCACTCTTCAGGGCCTAAAATAGCTAGATCATCATTTAATAACGGATAAATAGATTTTAAAAGCTAAAATTCCCGACAGCCGCTTGAAAAACGTCAGTTTTGACCGGAAAAAAGCTAATTTGGCAACACTGCAGGCGACTCGCTGACTGGTTGCAAATAAAAAAAAAAGCCAAGCAAGAGGGTGAGAGAGAGAGGCATAGCCACAAAGAGAGGGAGTCGCTCTCTTAGATTCGCTCTCATATGTTTAACCGCGGGCGCGTGTGTGTGTATTAATGATGACGTCGTCACAGCTGTTGACAGCCGCCTGCAACAAATTGGCAAGTCGTTATCGATAACTCACTTTGTGGGCGGACTGCCAAACTGTGTCAATGTGTCAACAAAGCCGCTTTGAATGAATAGTTTATGAATAAGAATTTATTACGAGCTTGATTTATTACAAAATACTTATAAACTAGGGCAAAAACTGCATGCTGGGTATATGGATGAGTGCCTTTGATGTGGCGCTTTTCGGATTACCCAATTCCTTAATTATACCCTGTACACGGGCAACAACATCGCTGCGTTGAATATCGCCACGGTCAAGCATGCGCTGGAAAAGCGTGTGCAACTGTCGAGTTGAAGAGGCATTCGACAGCTCATACAACTGTTGAATCAAATCTTCCGAGTAACCCTCGTATTTACTAAGATTGGCTGCCTTTGCATCGCGCTTGAGCAGATCATAGACCAGCAGAAAGTCCACATAAGGCTTTGTTGGTGGCACTCGTTTCTTTCCCGCCGTTGATGTGCTACTCCAGCGATCCATTGCAGACTCAACATCAAATGCGGCACGTCCGTAATTGTCATCATACAAACGCAAAAAGTTATCCAAAGATTCCACATCGTTGGTAAAATCATCATGCAGGGCTTCTGTTTGAATATCGCGGATTAGCGAAAGTGGCAACTTATCAAAGTCCGAATCATCGTTGATCTCATTGAACAACGCCTGACCCTCAAGTGGTGCCGTTTTTAAGCTTGTTGGTGCAAATAGTGCTGGTCTATGCGGTGGTGTAGGTGCTGCTGTTGGTCTTTCAGTGGACGTGGTGCGTTGTGGTGTCTCCCACCAGCTGGGTGGCTGCCACCAACCGCTTGTGCTGCCAGCAGGACGTCTCGTTGTAGTTGGTCTGGCACTGGGCGTGGTTGTAGACTTCGGGGGCGTGGGAGGCAGTGGCGTGCTGCTTGCTTCCTGCTGCACATCAGCTTCCACACTGAACGGTGGCTCTGCGGTGGTGCTGGAGAGTGGCTCATATTGTAATAGATCGATGTAGTAGGCCAGTGCCTGCATCGAGGCGGGCAGATAACTGTTCAACAGATTGGCCGATTGACCAGGCGAAAGCAGCTCCAGCAGCAGAAGCACTACCAGAAACCAACTGCGCATTTTACTAAATTTTTATAGTCGGCTTTTTAACGATTTGCGCGGCAGAGAGACAGTTTGTTAACTGAAAGTTGGCAGCCAGTAGCAAGAATCTTAAGACACTGAAGCTGGTTTTTGAAATGGATGCTCGTGCTAAGTTTTGTAATACCCTGTTGTCGAAAACTTTGTAATATGGGTATTATAGAGTTCAGTAACCGTTGACTATACTCATCCAATTATTTCTTTGTCAACTTGTTAAAAGAGTTTCTATACTTTTTTGATTATAGATCAATTTATTTTGAGCCACTTGCTGCTTAAAACTTTCATGAGAGTATTAGAAGGAAATGGTAACAATTATATAAAAATAAACCAGGGACCGTGAGAAATATAATTTTTCAAATAAAAAACTATTCTTATCCAGAATACCGAGCCCAAAAAATTAGGTCTATAGACTCTATATTTTCTTATTTGCTCAAGTCTTATTCAATTGCTTTTGGGCTAAAAGAGTTTTATAGAACATGCCTGTATATGATTGTTTTCTAGGGTATTTTTGAGTTGACCACAGGTGGTACTTTTGTATTGGGCTTTTCTCTCTTTTTTTTTGGCAAACTTGTTAAACAGAGGCCAGCGACCGCTTTGTGTTGCGTCAAAAATTTTGGTAACCGTCGTTGTCCTCAGGCGTTGTTCTTGGAAAGAGTGAAAGAATATCGAGTGTGTGTTGTAAACCAGTTTGGATATGGGCGAAGGCGTCTGTTGAATATTTATAAGGGGCATTCATATAAACCTGATTTTATATAGAATGAATTTTTTTGGCAAAGAAATGATCAGAAAACGCATTACATCAAAATGCAGTTTGAACTGAGTTGCACAGTTTCAGAATGACTGATAAATGCAGTCGTACGCGTTATCGATCAGTGTGGTAATCGAGAGCAGCAGCTGTTGGACCGGCAATAAAAGAAAGAGCGAGATGGCACAAACCTGTTGTGCCATGCATACGTCACAGTTTGTTGTTGTTCTTGGCTTTTGGCTATGTTTTCGCTTTTTCGGTATAGCAAAAAAAAATAGCACAAGGTAAACAAGGCCACAGTAATTCAATATAGCGGTAGCACATAACGGATAAACGCACGCAAGCGAGATGGCACAAAATTATATTTAATTATGCAGAGCTGTTAACCCAAATATTTGATAATGGTCTCCCATTTCCGTTTTTCACAAAGTGACATGACGATTAACACCTCATGTAATCTGGAAAACTATAATTAGTGGTGTCGTGTCGTGTTGTCGCAGTCTCAAATGACAGCGGAGCACCCCACACCCACAAGTGCACACACTTCCATACACACACACTCTGAAGTCATGCACAAATGTTTGTATTGTATTGAATTTTCTTGCATTTTCAGTAGTTAACTCACCGTTTCACAGTTTGCACATTCACTTCTATGTCTAAAATGCTTTTATCACATGTTTAAAGAATTCATTTAAACAAATGAATGCAATTTTCACTGTATTTTATCAAATTCCGCGACGCGTTGATATGTGTTTGTGTATGCGTCAAATCGATAACAGTGTTAACAATCGTTGCTATGCAAAACGATAGCAGCCACGACATATCGTTTAAAACAGCTGATTATCAAAACATTCATCGATAACATTAGATTGCACGTGTTGCAATGTTTAGTTTTGTTTGATATTCAGATGCTCAATTTCAACTGCGTTTAAAGTAATATAATTAAAGCAAAATGGCTAGAAGACCAGAGCATTCAGCACCGCCAGAGATTGTAAGTAAAACGGACAACAAAATAAACACTGTCTTACATTTTATTTTTTTTTACAGTTTTACAATGACGATGAGGCCAAGAAATATTCTACAAAGTGAGTGTTCGCATATCAAACGCTTAAAGCCTTCTCCTTATTTTCGTTTCCTATCAGCACACGTATAATTGAAATCCAGGTGGAAATGGCAGAGCGTGCCCTGGAGCTGCTGGCACTTCCCGACGATGATGAATCGCGGCTTATTTTGGATATTGGCTGCGGTTCTGGCCTCTCGGGCAGCGTTCTCGAGGATAGCGATCACATGTGGATTGGCATTGATATATCCAAATCCATGCTGGATATAGCTGTTGAACGCCAAGTAACCGGTGATGTCATATTGGGCGACATGGGAGAGGGCATGCCATTTAAGCCGGGTACCTTTGATGGCGCCATTTCGATATCGGCCCTTCAATGGCTGTGTAACGCTGACAAATCCTACCACAATCCCCACAAACGTCTTCTTAAGTTCTTTAGCACATTATTCTCGTGCCTGACGCGCACGGCACGTGCTGTTTTTCAGTTTTATCCAGAGAATTCAGACCAGATTGAAATGGTCACAGCACAAGCCATGAAGGCGGGCTTCTACGGCGGCCTGGTTGTCGATTATCCCAACTCGTCAAAAGCCAAGAAATACTATTTGGTACTAATGACAGGCGGATCAGCGGAACTGCCACAGGCGTTGGGTAAGACCATTTACATAATAGTATTAATTGTGTTTTCATGGGGCATTTCTTTTACAGGCTCAGCGGAGGAAGAAAGGCGTGTTAACTATATAAAGAAGCGCGATGCGTGCCGCGATGCACGTGGCAAAGCGCCAAAGAAGTCTCGCGATTGGATTCTAGCCAAAAAGGAACGGCGTCGCCGTCAAGGCCTAGAGACGCGTCCAGACACAAAATATACGGCCAGAAAACGTAGTGGCCGCTTTTGAGAATTGCATAATATACAAATCAATTTATATTTTGCGTATTTATTTAAACACTTAAGCTTAGATTTATGTTAAATTGAACTAGACTCTTTTAGTTCTATGCATTCCCACCGTCTGTGGTATTAGGATCTGATACGTTTTCTTGCTTCTTTGAGTAATTCTTCTTTGCCATTTGTTTGGGTGTATCATACGAGCTCTCTGCGACAAACAACATGTAAACAGCTATGCCCGCAAAGATCATGGTCAGCATCACTAAATCGTTTTGACCAGATATTCTGCTGTGCTCCTTTTGCATACGCAGACGCTCGGATTTCTGCTGAGCCGCCTGGCGTTTTTCAAAGTTTTTTCCATAATGAGCTCGACTCCATTCGTCGAAATCGTAAATGGGCGTGCGCCCTTCCGTATCGACAACCTTCGACTTTGTAAAGCGCGACTTGTAGAACTTGGTCTGTGGATCATCCTCCTCCACCTCTATATCCCTTGCCGCATCCCGTCTATCATCGGCAAATTGTGGTCCTGCCGTGTGCACAATGCCCTTATCATAAAGACGTCGCAGACGATAATTGCCTAGGACCTCATAGGCTTCTTTGATTTCCCGAAACTTTTTAGCGGCAGCTTCACTGCCCTTGTTTCGATCCGGATGGTAAACCATGGACAGTTTGTAATACGCTGCCTTGATTTCATTCTGTGTTGACTTTATGCTAATGCCCAAATCATCGTAATAATTGAACTGCCATTGCGCGTGTGTCGTATACAGACTACGTACTAGCGGTCGCCAAAAATGCTGCCCATGTTGGAGCATTACTTGATAAAAGTTCTGTTGTCTCTCTGACAACTTGTTTTTATTGTTATATCACAATAGTTTTAAAGCAAAACAAACGCACAGCTGATTTGCACCTGAACTTGACCCAGGACAATCGATTATCGATAGTTAATATAATCTTGTACAAATATCGCTTTAAATATTGATAACGATATCATCGTCAAAAAATATCTATCGATATATGAAAACTGTTGCTTTTAGTTTTTCCTTTTGGTCGTTATTTATATATAGAACGTCGACGAAACTGCTTGATATTTTCAACAAAGCGTGCTTGTTTTTCACGCAAGTGTTTTAGTGTGTGCATGTGTGTGTGTATGTGATCGAGAAGTTTCTGCAGCTATTAAATTTAGGCCAAACGGTATAAAAAGAGCGCATATCTACCCAAAATCGTGAGTCACTTGCATTGTTATTGAAGCAACTAGATCTTTCGAAGCTTAAATAATTGGTTTTCATTCAGCAAATTGTATAATCATGACCACCGATGATACTGCTGCCGCTGCCATCAGCCACAAGGACAAAGGAAATGAAGCATTTAAGGCCTCTCAATGGTCGGAGGCAGTGCAGCAATACACCATGGCCATTAAGCTTGGCGCTAAGCACAAAGAGCTGCCTGTATTTTACAAAAACCGTGCAGCCGCTTATCTAAAGCTGGAGAAATACTCGAACGCTGTAGACGATTGCACAGAGTCGCTGCGTCTGGCACCCAATGATCCAAAGGCACTTTTCCGCCGTGCCCAAGCCTACGAGGGATTGACCAAACCTGAAGAGGCATACAAAGATGCTACGGCGCTATTCAAAGCCGATCCGGGTAACAAAACTGTGCAACCAATGCTACAGCGTTTGCATCTTGTTGTTCAGGAAAATGCAGCTCGTAATGCCAAAACATCAACAAAGGTAAAGCAAATGATGGACCTCGCCTTTGACATTGCTTCTCCCATCGAGAAGAGACGCTCAGCGGCCAATAATCTCGTTGTGCTGGCCAAAGAACCAGCTGGCGCCGAGCTGATGTACAAGGAACAGTGTGTATCAAAAATTGCGGTGCTGGCTAAAGTGGAAAAGGATCAAGAGATCTATCTAAACATGGTGCGTGTGGTGTCCTCTTTGTGTGAGAACAGTGTTGAGCGTACCAAGGGTGTTCTCACCGAACTGGGAATACCCTGGTTCATGCGTGTGTTGGACCAAAAGCACGAGGATTGCGTAAGCACTGCTCAGTTTTGTCTGCAAACCATTATCAATGCGCTATCTGGACTTAAGAACAAGGCCGATGCCAAGCCAAACAAGGAGCTCTGTAGTCAGCATAGTCGGGAGATTGATACACTGCTCACATGTTTGGTTTATAGCATTACGGATCGCACAATTTCGGGCAAGGCACGTGATGCTGTCATTGAGTTGCTTACACGAAACGTCCATTATTCGGCTTTGGAGTGGGCGGAACGTTTGGTAGAGATACGCGGTCTGTGTCGCTTGCTGGAAGTGTGCTCCGAGCTGCAGGATTACAAATACGAAAGCGCTATGGACATTACCGCATCCTCCAGCACCATTGCCTCTGTTTGTTTGGCCCGCATTTACGAGAACATGTACTACGATGAGGCCAAAGTACGTTTCACGGATCAAATCGATGAGTTTGTCAAGGATAAACTACTGTCACCCGATATGGAGTCCAAAGTGCGTGTGACTGTTGCGATTACAGCGCTGCTTAACGGTCCCCTTGAGGTGGGCAATCAAATAGTCGCCAGAGAAGGTAAGTTACTAATGTTTCTCCGCAAAGACGTCTCATCTCAGTTGAATGCTTGTTATTTTTGTAGGCATTCTTCAGATGATCCTGGCCATGGCTACCACGGATGATTTGCTGCAGCAGCGCGTGGCCTGCGAGTGTCTTATTGCGGCCTCTTCGAAAAAGGACAAGGCAAAGGCGTTGTGCGAACAGGGCGTGGAAATACTCAAGGGCCTGTATCACTCCAAGAATGATGCGATTCGTGTACGTGCTCTCGTTGGTTTGTGCAAGCTTGGCAGCTATGGTGGTCAGGATGCGGCTATACGACCATTCGGTGACGGCGCCGCCTTGAAGCTTGCCGAAGCTTGTCGCCGTTTTCTCATCAAGCCCGGCAAGGATAAGGATATAAGACGCTGGGCGGCCGATGGCTTAGCCTATTTGACATTAGACGCGGAATGCAAAGAGAAATTGATCGAGGACACGGCTTCCATACATGCTTTAATGGATTTGGCCCGCGCTGGCGATCAATCCTGTCTGTATGGCGTCGTCACCACATTTGTAAACTTGTGCAATGCATATGAGAAACAGGAATTGGTGCCGGAAATGGTAGAACTTGCCAAGTTTGCCAAGCATCATATACCCGAGGAGCATGAGCTTGACGATGTTGATTTCGTTAACAAACGCATCACGGTGCTGGCCAACGAAGGTATAACCACGGCCCTCTGTGCGTTGGCTAAAACTGAAAGCCATAACTCCCAGGAGTTGATTGGGCGCGTGTTGAATGCTGTCTGTGGACTTCAGGAACTGCGTGGCAAGGTGGTTCAGGATGGAGGCGTTAAGGCTCTGCTGCGTCTGGCGTTGGAAGGCACCGATAAGGGAAAGCGAAACGCCAGCCAGGCGCTAGCTCGAATTGGCATCACCATTAATCCTGAAGTGGCATTCACTGGCCAGCGATCGTTGGATGTTATACGTCCGCTACTAAATCTTCTTCTGCAGGATTGTACAGCGTTGGAGAACTTTGAATCGCTGATGGCGTTGACCAATTTGGCCTGTATGAATGAGAATGTGCGACAGCGTATTATTAAGGAGCAGGGCGTATCAAAGATTGAGTTTTATCTTATGGAGGATCATTTATATCTGACACGTGCCGCCGCCCAATGTATTTGCAATCTGGTCATGTCGGACGATGTGGTGAAGATGTTTGAGGGCGAAAACGATCGCGTCAAGTTTCTCGCATTACTCTGCGAGGATGAGGATGAAGAGACGGCCATGGCCTGTGCCGGAGCTTTGGCCATGCTCACCTCTGTATCGTCCAAGTGCTGTTCTAAGATTCTGGACATTTCAAGTTGGCTTAATATCTTGCACACGTTGATTGCTAATCCCAGTCCAGCGGTGCAGCATCGTGGCATTGTCGTTATTCTTAATATGATCAATGCCGGCACTGAAATAGCCAAAAAACTCTTCGATACGGACATCATGGAGCTGCTCAGCGGCTTGAGTCAGTTGGCTGATGATACTCGTGCCAAGGCCCGAGAGGTGGCCACACAATGCCTGGCGGCGGCGGAACGGAATCGCATCATCGAGAGATCCGATGATGCCGAAATACCCGATGTCTTTGTCGAGAGTGCCAAAATCACCGAAATTGTCGACGACAATTGAGTGCCTTCCCAGCAGCGGATTCTCTTTTAATACTACTTCATTTTTTCTACTCATTTATCAGCGAATCCTTCACTGTGTCATCATGGAATTTAATTCATTTATTTATTTCCGCAAATTGTACTTAAGCTTAACATGTTTTATTTAAATCATGAACGAATTTATAATAAATTCAGCAAAATGTTTCGTTTAAAAAGTGATGTTTGCATGACGAGCGGATACCCTGTATCCGTTTCTTATATGTTGTTACTTATAAAATGGGGTTTTTAAACTCTGATATCACTGCTCTGCAAAATGTTTTGTAAATCGCTGGTGTTTATTAGCATATTATTGAAGTTAACATATTAAACACTGAAGCTTGCATCTGTATAGGATATATAGGAGTTTTAAAACCTAATTTGTGGTCTTACTTTTTATACAGACAGTTTTGAATCTATTCTTGAAGCTCGTTAAGAATCTACAATTTTCTATATGTTATATTCATTTACATTAACTTTATCTTTTTGACTACAGGGTATATAGATTGTTATTTCCCTCTGTCCCAAACGAAATACCCTTGCCCCTCTGTCTTAAAAATTCCTTTGTAATAACTTAGCCCACTCTGACTGTAGGGCATATCGAATCGATATCTGATGCTGATTTAGAATGTAGAGGTTCTGTTTTTCTATTACACACATTGGTCTTACGCTGTATATTCAATTCTCTGTTCCACTGTCCACAAACATACCCTTTACCCACAGACTGCAGGGTATACAAATAATCAACTACTTATTTGCTAAAGCACTTTATAAATTCTGAAAATTTGCTGTCCCCGTTTCGACGCTTTCCACCGCTGAGCTGCTGCACAATTTTGGCTTTATTGAGCAACATTTGCTGCAAGTTGCGTTTCGGTAAGCAACATGGAGCTGCGTGGGCTGCCATTTTGGGGCTGACTGCTGTTTTAATTTGATTTCATTTCGATACCCCCCTTTATTGACTGCTCTACCAACATACTAAACATACATAATATTAACTACAGTTAAGGACTTGTCGCGCATTTCATGCATTGTAAATGAAAAATTGTACCTGATGTGTAAGCTTAGTTGGGTGTTGAATGAAGTTAAGAGATTCGCGAATCTGTCTAAAGGTATGTTCCCACATTGTTACTGGCTTGGCAGCAGCAGCAGCAGCAGCTGCTGAAGTATTCATTCCAACACTTAAACTGACATTAGTCGACGCTCTAAGAAGAACTTCTAATGCACAAATAATTGCAGTAGCTGCCGCAAGTAGCTTGGCAGAGGATGCAGAGCTCCCAACTACCAACTCCCAACTCACATCTCACAGTCTTTTCTCTTAGTTCTTTTCAAATTGCTCAATTTCAATGAAATATTATTAAATAAATTAATGTAGCGTTAATTCATTTTGCTTTTCTAAAGAAAATAGCTGTAGATCTTGAGACCTGCTGAGATGCAGCAGCTGCCAACAGCTCATCCTAATACTAATTTTAATCCCAATCTTGGCTTGACTTGGTCGAAACGGTATTTCTCTTTCATATACACATACTTTATTAATACAAGTATATATGTGCATATAATGAAATGACTTTCCAGTTGGCAATGCAGTGCATCACTTCTTTATTTGGCCCCCTTCCTCAATAAGTTTGGCAGACATGCGCCGCTTTAACCCAATTGGGCCTTAATACTTACTATGCCTTTGTTTGGCTCTGGGCTCTGGCCCGGAATGTGACAATTGATAGACTTGATATGGTCCTATAAGCAGACTACACAATGACAAATGAAAGTCTTACAATGGTCGCAGACTGTCAACAATAACAAAAGAGCACGTACTTTGAGAGAAGAACCTATACTGTCTTTTACTGTCTTATCTGATATTAAGTGCTTATAGAGTTGGGTTTACTTAAAATCATTTTTTTAGACTCATCTGTTGAGTATGTACATATGTATCTAGACTTACAACACATACGGGATTAGACTGGATTTAAGGGCCTGATGCGAAAGTCCAGCTACAACTTTATTTCTTTATCTTTATCTTCCATGAATTGCCAGGTTTGAGAAACACCCAAAAACTGTGGACAGTATTCAGCATTGGACGCGTTAATTTATATAAGTATACGTTTATTTTCAACACTTTTTCTACACACATAAAAGTAAGATATTTGATTGATCACTGACTAGTTGAAAAATCAGTCAAAAGAGTTTAAAACCCTATATTTCTCTCTCTTGAGCAATACGATTTTTAAACTAGGTTATTTCTTTGTTTAAGCAATTAAGTTGCATTTCTCGGAAAGCTATCAATATCTCCCAAAACGCATGCCAGCGAGGACCGGGCACAAATCAAGAAGTACAAAGTCGACATTTTGCACAGTTAATCGAAATATTGACTTAACTTTGAAAGAATTGCAAGCAATCGGTTGGCGTTTGTGTTTTATTTTATGGTTGAAAATCATTACATTTATTAATCTCTCAGGTATGACGGATAAACGTACTGTGCTTGGATTGCCGGTGGATAGTCAATCATTGAAATTTAATGACTGGACAATCAGCTATGAGAAATCGAATTTACTTAAGAGTATGTGCCATTTGAGCAACGACAAGTGTTGCGACAAGAACGAAGCCAAACGTTGCGATCTTTACACTTATAAGCCTTCACTGCAGCTGCCCCATATCCCAAAAATGGTATTCCATAAGAATAAACTTGTTCTCCAGCACAAGGATGGCGCTCTGATGGAATTCAAGCCCATGGATGCACTTACTCGGCATAGCATGGAACCGAAGTACAAGCCTTTGGACTGGACCTTCACATCAACATATCAGGGCACATTGAATGATAAGTTTCACATTGAAGCCACCGAGCAGACACTCAACAAAAGGAATCCAATGCATGGCGAGAATATTATCTTCTATCATAATCTTCCACTCTATGGGGATAAACTCTATGATCATGGTATTTCAGCAAAGAGTGTGAAAATTTGTGTGATGTCCTCCGGATTCTCTGTGCTGCTGCGTCATTTTCTGCGCATCGATGAAGTTCGTATAAGTATGTATGATACTCTTTTCTATTGCGAGAACGAGAATGATTATATATTGAAGGAGTTAGAACATCGAGAGGCGACTTGCACAGCCCTACAGAGTTCCAAGAAATTCTACACTAATCCGGCTGAGTTGCAGAACCATTTGCCCGTGAAGACTAAGGAGTTTTATAAATTATACTTTAAGTAGACCTCGATGTGTATGATATCCTTATACTGAAGGTGTTCAATGTAGCTTCCTTAATTAACGTTTAAGTTGAAGTATAAACATTTAAAGCGCTTTATCTTGACCTTATTTTTACTTTATCTCTCTTCTATCTATGGAGTTACATAAATGGTTTGCACTTGGTTTAATGCCATTCTCAGCGACAGATTGTCACCCAGTTGCATTCCAAACTAATAAGCATGTCAGATTCACATTGTGAAAAGTGAAACCAAGCAAATGAACAGTTTCTGCAATGTGCTGGTTGGTAGTTCCATAACGATCTTACATCAATGGAGCACTATCGATGGCCGGACCACTTGCACTTTCAACATTGTGTGTGGAAAAGCATTCTACGCGAACCACTTTCTTCTTGGCTCTCGGACTTTTGTCCAATCGGTCAGTATGGGAAGTCGTTTGCCTCCGGGGCGAACTATGGATACCCATCCGAACCGATGGAAGCTTTGTAATTTGCATATTTTCCGCATGCGCAGACGAGAAGACGTCTTTCTCTCTCTCTCTCTCTGTCGCTCTCCTTGTCTCTGTCTATGTGAATGTGCGTGGCAGTTTATTAAACAAAAATATTGACATGAAAATCGGCTTTCGATTTTCATATACGAACGTGCGACAAATTGTGCGTTGCATGCTGCAGTTGCTCCACAAAACGAGATTAAATGGAAAGTGAAGTTGCGCATGCGTCGCCAATCAAGCGTTGGACCGGCTCTTCAGTCTCGCAATGTCTCAGTTTCTCAGTGTCTCTCGCCTGTCTCAGTTTGTCTGCGTAATTAGGACAAAATGTCTAATGTTGACCAGGCCAAAAAGCAAATACTCGTACTCGTTCATCGTCTGGTTTCGTTTTTGGCTTACGCACTTCACGACCATTTTACCAAGCTAAATGCAACTGGCTTATAAATTGTTAGCATTATAAATGTTGTTGTTGTTACTGGACTTAAGCCGATCCATCTGGTCAGTTGAGGTGCACGCAACTTTTACTCAGGTGGAAAGTTCTTCTGTCAACGCTTTGATTTGATTAGCGGCAGATGCGCAGGCAAAACCATATGAAAATGGGAACAAGGGAAGGGGATTGAAAAGGGGACTCATGTTAGTGAGAAAGTCACGATACTGATGGGCTGAAACTGAAAGTTAATCCAACTTATGGTTTTACTCAATTAAATATTTGACAAGTTAAGAAAAACAAATACGATCAATGAATAAAAATGAAAATGAAAACTTTGGACTTCTCATAGATCTTTCTCTTCTTGGCAGTAACAATTGATTGACGATTTCGATTGCAGGTCTGTTGATCTTTGAAGTTTCCCACATGTAATTGTTTGCGTTGATAGTTAATAACTTTACTTTGTTAGTAAGAGAGAGAGTAATAATCAATATCAATAGCATCTTAATGCACATATTTCCAATGTCTAGCTAAGGGTTCATATAACTAATTGAACGAAATTTTGAAGAATAACGTACATAAGAAATCAAATTCAAAACTACTATCAGTCATATAAATTGTAGGTCTATTGAAACTGTATATTTTTTATACATTAATACTGAATTATTTATTTTTAATAAATACTTAAGCAGTGAATGAATTATTTAATTGCCAAATATGTAAATTTTACACTTATTTATTTTCAATTAAATAAACTTTTATAACACCCTCTCAAAAGCTGTTTGTAATACTAGGATATCCCAGCAAAAGGCTGACGCTAGCTGCTTGCTGCAAAGTCAAATTCTATAGCAGCGTAAGCTACAAGCTATGAATCGACCTGAATTTGAGATTGAAAAGGGATTTTAAGCTCATCTCATTGTCAGATGTTAGAAAAACAATTAAACAACGTTTTTCACACAAATTTTCCCTTGTGAAAATGCGCCAGTAGAAAGTTTTCGTTAGCTATTGCAATACGAGAAACAATTAAGGCAAAAACTGCAAGCTCACCGTAATGAAAGCTAAAAATATGGAAGAAATATGTCGATGGTTTTCCTTAGCCTTAATTATCGCAGAGTGATGAGTCTACAGTATATTGCAGTTTGAGAGTAACTGGATGAATAGTTAGATGCTGAAAGCTGTGTGGTCGTCGGCCAATGACTTAAATCGCTTGACAAATGCCCAGCAATTGACATAAACTTTGTTAGTCTGAGTGCTAGGCCTAATTATGGGTCCGATCTGATCGGTTTGCCACGATTCAAATGTCCGGCAATCTTTTCAATTATTGCTTATCAATGCGAATGCAATGGGCACCTCGATGGGCCGACAAATGTCATTAGTCGAGGGCTCCAAATGGTGCATGCAACATTGTTGCAACCTTTGCTAGACAACTAATGGCCACATTGCCATATGTTGCACCTTTGAATGCTTAGCATATTTTGTGGCCAGTCCATGTCCTCCTCTTATCTTAACACCAGCGCAACCAATTGATGATACGAGTATAAATTCCAAATTTTTAGCTATCGCATGATACAATTTCAACGATACATTTCGCTGACTTTTGGCTTTGTTGTTGGCACTTTTGCCGCCGTTGCATGCAACATGTTGTTGGCGCTTTTTTTTCATTCGGCTTTCAATGGCTTTTCCTTTGGCCAGTTGTTTGATTAATTGCCATGCCAAGGCAACGGAAAACGTTTAACAAATTTATCACTTTAGCCAGGAGACTATTGGCTGGAGCAGAGGTCGACGGGGGTTGAGGATGTTAGGCATCGAGTTCCGGCCAAAAGTTGTTGACAAATGTTTGCAATTAATTGCTCAGACTTAAAGCAGATCTTCAAATAAGGCGAAAGTTTGCCACTGACTTAAAGGCTTTTACTTTCAACTAAATCGTTAGATAGATTGAAGCTTTTCATTAAAGTTATCTTTTTATTTATGGTTTATTTGAATAACTGGTTTATTAAATAATTTGAAGCGACAGTGTCTATAATTTAAGGACTTTGGCAAACAATAATCATACAATTTATTTCACATTAATTTCTATGTTTATCTATCTATGTGTGTGTTTTTGAAGATTTTAGCAGTATAAAATTTGGAGTACATATTTTATTCAAATCATCTTAAGCATAATTGAATATGTTCAAACCTGACATAAGCGGAGTTTTTACAATAAAAACTTGAAGGAAAGGGGGGCCTTCAATAGCTTTGCCCCTAGTAAAAATTTGTCTAAACACGACGTAGTGATCTAATGAAAGTACCCATGGATGCTTTACAACACTTTTATGATGGGTCAAAAGAACAGAATATAATATTATCACCGCATTCCTGACCAGCGTGTGCTCTTGCACACCGTCAAGTATATTCTTTAATTATGTAGTTGGGTGAACCTTTCTGTATATGTGCAAACTTTGGCGCATTTTATGGACCACTCATTAGATGGGGCCCTAGATTGCGATAGGGCCGCTCCTTTATGACGTCGACGACGCAGTTGGAATAATATCAACAGACGTTAACAACGCGCTCGGCTCATTATAATAGGCGGCACTTTATTTAAATGCGCGCACGGCACATCATTAACAAGGCAAACGGCAAACGGAGGACAGTGGCCTGAACTTGGTCTTGGACTTGGACTTGGTCTTTGTCTTTGTCTTTGGCATGGTCTTTGGCCATTGGAAGGATGGAGGATGCGTCTTTATTAGTGGACGACCGCACGCACCGACAGCAGCGACCAAAACGATTTCATAATATCTCAATTGAGGCTTGAAACGGGCTCTTTGACTGCGGCTGGCTCCATTGGACGTCGCCCATCAAAACATTGTTCACTGCACAGTGGTGTGCAACTATTCAAACCGAAAATAAATACAATAGAAGTACTTTAAATATTGCTCTGTTTATACTTATATTACTTAAGTATGTAAGGAGAGTCGTAGGTCTCAGTTGCTAGAACTTTTAATTCCTGTTAGTTACAATATTAAACATTTGTATTATAATTAATAATAAAAAACTATATGCTAATAGTGAATTCAAAATCAAATTGGTTCAATTATAAGAAATGTTTTAATTGAATGGAAATCAATTTAAATAAAGGGAAATCTGTTTTTTGTGAGATTATCAGTAGTTAATATTATTACAAATAAAAATAAATCGATTCATTTAACCAATTTAATTCTCGATACTTGCTTTACCATTAAATACTTACATACTTAAGAAAAATACATATTTATAATAATATTTTGAAATATTTGTATTAGTTATCAAATAAGATAACAACATATTTAAACAAAATAACAAATAAAATAAATGTTAATATTTTATATAATTGTTTATTAGAAAATAGTTTTTCCTGCTAATTTATATCAGTGTGCATCAGCGGCTGGCGCCTTAATTGGTTTCTTAGAACCAGCAGTTCGCCCTTCCTCTTTGGTTCTTTGATACCGTTCTGGTTCCTGGCTCTAGCTCTCTATCTCTGAAAGTGTTTCTGGCTCTGTCTTCTGTCTTCATCTTCTGTCTCTGGCTCTGACTGTGACTCTGTTCTCTAGTTCTATGTGCGTTTGCCTATTACGCGTCGGCTTCTTCTTCTGCGCCCGTTGTGCCCGCTAATTAAGGTCGTCAGCGGCCTGCGCTTTTGTGCGTTTGCAAATTACCCCGCAATTGGCTAAAGGCTATAGGCAGGCAGCCAGCCACCAACTGGCAACAACAAGTGCCGAACGGAGGAGGTGTGCTGGGATTGTGTTAGAGCTCCACTTGGTAATTGCGTGCAATGCCTGTTGGGCATGCCAGTGACTGCTAAACTGTAAATCGAGTGATTCGCTTTGGTGAAAGCTTCGCTTTTTTCTTTATTGTTTTCAATTTCAATGGAATTCAAAAATAAAAGTGCACATTCAAAGTGTGCTTAGATTTTGTGATCTGCGAATAGAATAGCTTCTCTGTTATATGTACTTATATTTATATTATTTATTATTATTATATTGACAATACATTTAATATGACTGCAAAATGTACAATATTTAAAGCATGATATTTGAAACGAAGATCTTAATATTAACATAATTAATATATTATTTTTCCTTAAACTTTCAACGCAATAAAACTCTTTAATGAAAGAATAAATTATTTTAAGAATTAAACTTAAGATTTTGATTTAACTATGAATAATTGTTGTGTTATTTTGTATTAGAAGCTTTAAATAAAGTTCCACTATAAATTAGTATATAATTTGACAGCAGAATATGCAACATTGCAATAACTATAATATTATAAGATATAACTATACATAGATAAGAAAAGCTTTACATGTAACACTCGATTTCCAATTATTAACTTACTCTTACTCTTTTGTAAGTAGACCTCAACTCAGCTAAATACCCTTTATTGAACAAATAAATACAAAATACAATTTATAACAAGGTTTTACTTTGTATTTTTGAAGGACTAAGGCGTCAAAGCTAACTTTGGCGCGCCAAAGTTTGAATACCTGGCAGTGCCCTGTGTAAGCCGACAGATTTCTTACAAAATTTGTTAAATGTTGATTTTTAACCGATCGTTCCTATGGCAGCTATATGATATAGTAGTCCGATTTAAACGAAATTTGGCCAGCCTGTTTAAAACTTATTCAAATACACAATGTGTATATTTGGTTGAGATATTTTTAGAAACAAAAAGTTTTCATAATAAATGTTGTTTTCGAGCCGATCGTTCCTATGGCAGCTATATGATATAGTAGTCCGATTTTGACCAAATTTAGTCAGCTTGTTTAGAACTTAATCAAGCATACAAAGTGTATATTGTTGGTTGAGATATCTTGAGAAACAAAAAAGTTTTTATACTAAATGTTTATTTCCAACCGATCGTTCCTATGGCAGCTATATTATATAGTTATCCGATCCGGCCGGTTCCGACATATGTACTGCATGCAGAAAAAGACGGACCTGTACCAAGTTTCATCAAGATAGCTTCAAAACTGAGAGACTAGTTTGCATAGAAACAGACGGACAGACGGACAGACGGACATGGCTATATCGACTCAGCTCGTCGCCCTGATCAAGAATATATACTTTATGGGGTCTGTGAAGCTTTCTTCAATGCGTTACACATTTCGTGACAAATTTATAATACCCTCTGCAAGGGTATAACAACTATATCTAAAATATTAATCTGCAAAATTGGTTTAGATGGCCACAGAAGAGTATTGGCTATATTTGAGATCGATTATTGTCATATTAAATGTGTTCATGACATAATTGTGGCAATTTCATTTGATATTAAATGACATTTAAAACTCAATCAGTCGATTCCTTAAATTTTAGTTTATAATGTATTCATCCAATATATAGTCAAACCAGTTGTTTTTGGACCATCATGGATATAAGACTCGTAATATTGGCAATTGGACTACCATTACTGATTCTATCAGGCTTTGTAAGTTCATATACACATATATATTTTAAACACTGTCATTATTAAAATACAATTGATCTTATTTAGGATGCGTCCTCATTAAAGTTCACCAATGTGATCTGCGAGTCTTTGAACAAATCATGGACAGTATTTCACGAGTGTCGCTTACGAGTAGCTAAACGAAATATGATTGTATTTAATTTAAATGCTAGTTTATTGCACACTGTAAATGTACTTCATTTGAATACACAAGTCTTGAAAAAGGCTAACGGTTATAAGCCATTTCTAATCAACATAACACTCGATTTTTGTGAGTATCAACGAAAGCACCACGTTCCCTACATTAATCTAGTTTTTGGTCTTTTCAAAAATTATTCCAATTTGGATCACAAATGTCCCTTCCACGTAAGTAATACATTTTTCTTTCATATATATACTAGCAATTTAATAATGTTCGAACTTTACTCAGGGTCCACTATATATCAAAAACCTTTACATAAGAGCTAGTATGATACGGCTTTCATTGCCAACTGGAGAATATCAGATACTTACTAATTATATGTTTGATAAAAAGGTACAAGTTATAACAAAGTTTTACTTTTCATTTGTGGAGGATGAATGTGACAAAACCAAGATAAATAAAAGTTGCAAATAAATATTACTTATTATTATGTACTTAAATAATATTAAAAAAAAACAGTCAAAAGTGTAAATACTTATAAAAAAATGTATCTAAAATACTGATCTACAAAATGGGTTTGGATGACAACAGAAGAGTTTTGGCTACATTGGCTATATATCATGACATCATTGTGGTAATTTCATGTGATATTAAACGACATTTAAAACTCAATCAGCCTCAATAAGCCATTGTGTTAAATTTAAAGTTATAATGTATTGTTTTAATATCTAACCAAACAAGTTGTTATTGGACCATCATGAATATAAGACTCGTAATATTGGCAATTGGACTACCATTACTGATTTTATCAGGCTTTGTGAGCTTATATATACATATATTCTAAACATTATCATAATTTATTTACAATATATCTTATGAAGGAGGCCTCATCTTTAAAGTTCACTAATGTAATCTGCGAGTCGGTCAACCAGTCTTGGATAGTGTTTCACGAGTGTCGCTTACGGGTAGCTAAACGAAATATGATTGTATTCAATTTAAATGCTAGTTTATTGTACACTGAAAATGTACTTCATGTTAATACACAAGTCTTGAAAAGGGCTAACGGTTATAAGCCATTTCTAATCAACATAACATTCGATGTTTGTGAGTATCAACGAAGGCACCACATTCCCTATATTAATCTACTATTTGGTCTATTCAAAAATTATTCCAATTTGGATCACAAGTGTCCCTATTATGTGAGTAATATTTTTCTTTTATATTTTTACCAGAAATTTAATAATGTTAGATCTTTATGCAGGGTCCACTGTACATAAAAAACCTTTACGTAAGAGCTGATTTGATACGGCTTCCATTGCCAACTGGTGAATATCAGTTACTAACTAATTGGATGTTCGATAAGAAGGTACAATTTATAACAAATTTCTATTTTGCATTCGTGGAAGATTAAGGAGTCAATATCAAACAAAAATATTAATAAAAATTGCAATTAGAAATTTGAAAAGAAATATTTAAAATTAAAAAATGTTAACCATTTTGGAAGTTCTTAAAAAAATTACTCGACTAAAATGATTATATGACAACTCAGTTACATATGTATAATTTACACAGTATCTGTTTGATGAGCGTTGTTACTTTCAGTAATTTGCATCTTTTATTAAAACAATTAATAGTTTTGACTAGGGGCTTGTGGCTTAAAAAGAGCTTGTAATTAAACGCCCATTAAGACATCATTTGTTCAATCAATCAAAACGTGCATTATCGAAGACTGCCTCCTTAACTACGGTGGCAATCATATTGGCAGCATTTCCGCTCATCCTTGACACAAATTTCAAAAATATTTTTGATTTTTGTGCGTAATTATGACAGCAAATGGACATCAAAGTCGAAACAAGTCGAAAGTCAATATAAATATCAAAAAGACAGATAAATATCAAAGAGATATCAGACATACGCAAACAGTGGAACAACACAAACCCACAATGGTTTGTTTATTGTTACAAATCATTTGCCATTATTTAAGATGCATATTGTTGTTTTTGCTTTCGCCCTCGCACTCATAGATACATATGTATCTACAAAGTAGTTAATTACACGCGTGTATCTGTCAGATACATACGCCAATCTTTACCAGAAAAACGCCAGAGGCCAAAGCTGCCAAAGACGAAGCTAATCAACTGCTCAACTGGCCGCAACTTTGTGGCATTTATAGACCCAACCGAAATGATATCGAAAGACCCGAAAAAAATAAATATAATAAATAAAAATGCAAATCGCTTTAAGTTAACCTAAAACTTTAACATTAATGCCCCAAAGATGCCTCGGCATAAAATTGGCCCCATGGTCATAATGTTACGCCGAAATTATTAGCACTTTGTTATTTTCGGCTGCCACGCCTCTTTCTTGTACGCATTAGCACTAAATTCCAGCACACACCATACACACACATTCGCACACACAAGTTTGCAAACTTCCAGTTTGTTAGAAGCTGTTGGGCTAGAGCATGTCTTGATAACTTCAATGGGTAACCCCCATGGTCACTTTTTGATACGATAGTTATATAGTGTTAAGCAAAATTTGAAATATTTGAAGAAGTTTGAAAAATTTAAAATGGTTCGCACGGAAGTCGTCTCGGATTTGACAAAGCTATGATAAGTAGTTGTAAACTCCTCTTTGTAAGTTTATCAGGTAACTGGAAATTAAACCTAACCTTATGCTGAAGATATGTTGACTTGCCGACACTCTAATGGCACTTGATATATTTTTGTTTCCTTACCTAGGATTGAGGAAGTTATTTGGCCAATAGACGCTTCAATCTTGCGCAATTTGTCGTCGTCTTGGCAACTACCTCTTGCCTTTTTTTCATATGTTGACCATAGACGACCTCAGCTGACAATTGCTGACCGCTGTGAACCACGTTGCTTGGATGCAACAGCAGCATCATCATCATCATCATCAGTATAATCATCATGATGATGATTGTTTATGGTGGGCTGGCATCTTCACCTTTTGCCGACTTTCCATGCTTCGCTTTTCACTTTCTTTGCACGACGAAACTTGCTACATGACAGGCGAATTTTCGTGGCTAAATAAAAAAAAAGTTATAGGAAAAAAAATAAGAAATAAATGCAAATTGCCAGCGTGTGTCGCGACTTCCTAGCAGCATCGCGTAATTAACATTCGAGTTGTCTTTTGTTGCTGCTGCCGCTGGTGAAATTGTGCACTGCGCTTTCGTAATGAGGAAATAAATGTGGCCAAATGCGTTGGCGCTGGCGGTGGCGTTAACGTCAACGTCGACGATTGCCTGCGTTGCCTGCCAGACGGCTGATAAGCCGCAAACAGACGAAGAAGACCGACGACGCAGCTGGTTGAAGTCATTGCACCCGCTTGGCTGCGGTTTCACATGCCAGACTTATCGCCGTGTATCGTTCAACTGATAAACTGACGAGCTGGCAAGTTCGTGTCTTAAGTCTTTTGTTTTGGCTAGCTATGTGAAAACTGGTTGGCTTTTCAATGCTTTACTATATGCACTCATATACATATTGTAATACTGTCCAATTGCATACAATTCTATTATAACTCAGAAGTCATCACGCCCCTCTTCCCTCTTGCCACACGCCCCTCGGCCATAAACTGGCCATCACATTGCAAATGTCAATTGCTCAGCTCATCCAGCTAAATGGATGCTACGTGCTGCAATTTCAATGCTCGAGATACCGCTAATAAAAGTCAAGGCCCCCTATTCCCTACCCTCTTATGATGTGGTTCCCATGTGAGTTGCTGTTGTTGTTGTTGTTGTTGTTGTGGTTGTTGTTGTTGTTGCTGAAGACGAACGATGGGAGGCCTCTTGTTCCCATAGCATTTTGAGGCGGATGTTGAATAGCAACAAAAACGCAACATAATTAAAAGTAAATGCGCTGATTATTATCATTTAAGTATTATTAACAACATTTTCGATATTGATATCTATTATAAAACTACCTTTATTATTGTAACTACAAAATTTGTTTATAGAAATTTATATCTTTCTGATAAGATTATAAACTGTTGCGATGTAGATGTATGTAGCTGTTTTCTAAATACTTCTTAAGAGTATTTTTTTTTTTTGGGAATTTAACGAATTTTGCTGGATAGTTTTAGAATGAAAAGCATTGGTAGGAACTTTAGATGGAAAACTAAGCTTATTGTTTTTTATTATTATTTAAATTAATTTTAATTATTTATTTTTTATGTTCTATGCCTTGAAAGATATGTATACTTTACTATTTTTTGTTTCTTAAAATTTTCAAACTAAATAATAAATTTATTATTTACTGTTCCTTATTATATTGTTCATTTGAAATGTGTTAAATGGGTTTATGTAAGCAATCAGCCAGCCGGAAGTGGAAAACAGAAAACCCTATAATATTGCCCAGTGCATGTTGGAGGCAGTTTGAGTCTGTTGGCTAATTTGTTGGTTTCTTGGAAGCGCTAATCAAAAGTTTAATGCCCGACCAAGGGACATGACTGCTGAGAGTTGGGCACAGGCAAACGAGTGCAAGTGGAATGAAATAAAGTAAGGCAAACAAAAATCGACAGCAGACACAGAAAAAGAGAGAGATAGGCGGGAGGTAAAGAATTGCAACTGCAACTGCAACTGTTGGAAGTGGCTGAACAATTATGCAGCTAAATCCACTTGAGGCGTTGCCCGAACCGGCGCTGCCAAGTGATTCTAATGATGCTTCTAATGATATAGTCAAAAGCGAAGTAAGCGCTCTGGGGCCAGAGTCAGCGTAAGAGTTAGAGAAAGAGGAGTCGTTGTTCGAGACAGGCGACGGTAGCAATTGCAGAGAAGAAAGAGGCAGAGGTGAGTAAGTTAGTCAAACCCGAAGCACAGCCAACTTGCATGTGCTCAAGTTTAACCCTGTACTGACTAAGAACGGTTAATTTAATCCCGTTGAAAAGACAGCAACTTATTTTATGAAATGCAGAAAAATTATTCCGGGAGAAAAAGTGAGTACACATTTTGGAATATTCACATTTCGTAAAATAAGTACTCCAAAAGTAATCAGTTTTCTAAAATTTAAAAAAGTATATCAGTTTTTCGAATCGGCTTCTGAGTAGTACCTTTTAAATTATTTAGTTCTTGCAGGCGAGCTCTTAACGGATAACTTTTCAATAAAAATAACATAATTATGTTAATTTGATGCTTCATTATTTAAAAAATCGGTTAAAAAATTTTAGTCATAATTACTTAAAAAACATTTTAAAATAGACTGTTTAAAAAATAAAACTCCAGAATGAATAAAAACATTCCCATCGAACAAGAACCTTCGGCTTTGGAGTTCTTCAAACCGCTCTGCGAACCAGATCTTGCTCTAAAATTCGATTCATCGAACCAGACCTTCTCTACAATTTTGGAGGGTTCTAATTTTATTCTTGGTTGAAAGTTGTTGTACCACTTGAGGGTTAAATAAATGTTCTAGCATCAAGTCTGCTGCAATTCTGTGCCTCTGGTGCCACATGCCTGGCAACGTCAGTTTTTCCGCTTTGATTTTGCGTTAATCTTGGCTTGCACCTGTTGGTGGTTGGTGGCTTGTGTTGCCATCGTCTGTTGCCCTGCCCCCTCCAAACAAAACTGGCACTTCCCCTACTTCTGATGCTGTTGCTGTTGATGGTGGCTTCTCCTGGTTCCCGTCGATGCCGTTGTTCAATTTTGCGTGCCGTTGCCGCCTCTGTTATTTTAACAATCTGCCATTTAAGCGTAAAAAATGTTGCCTCGTTTCGTGCCGCAGCGTTTTGGGCTATTTGATTTGGCAATCATGGCTAGCGATGGCGCTTTGCCCACTTTGCGGATTCTGCGTTTTGCGTTTTGCTATGATTCCATTTGCTTTGCTTAACCGCTGCTGTCGCTGATGTTGAAGTTTGGCCTGGGCGGTGGCTGAATAGGCCGCATTGCGTTTTTTAGTCTTTAGGCCCCCTTTTTGGGCAAACATTTGGGTTTTGTTTTTTTTTTAGTTAACATTCGCTTGGGCAACTTTGTGTGTAATATGGCTCTAAATCGAAAGAACTAACTATGTGGATTAGTCAAGAGCGTGTGGCAATGCAAGCTATGGCTAAAACCATTCTGTAACAGTCGAAACAACTAGATATATGTTAGTCCCTTTCCCAATGTAGTGATTGACCGTAAGTTAACATTGCCTTTTCATCTATTGCTATTTACAGGGCATAATATGAGGGGTAACTAGATTCAGACATCGGAAATGACTAACTGGGCGTTATTGACCATTACTCAAGCCATTATTCTTAATGCCAATTCTTGACTAATGTCCCAATGGCCAATGGCAAGGTTGTTCGACTGCAGCCCACAGTGGGTACCTCTCCAACAAATACGACGAGTATCAACCCATTGATCATTCCCATTCCCATTCCTATTCCTATTCGTATAGTCAATTTGATAAGTGCCTTGTTTCTTTTGCTTTTTATCGTACCATCGTTAGTCGATATCAATTTTTAAACGGCAGCAATGGTAAAGTAGCTAAAACTTCAAACAACCAGCTACCAGATTACAGCACTAGCTGCAACAACAACAACAACTGCAAACTGTGGCAATTGCGTAAATGATGTTCTAATACAACATCAATTACAATGGCAAGCGGCCCATGGCCAAACGGTAATGATGTTACAGCCTCTAAGATGCGTCTGCACAGTGGTACGAGTGTGAATGTCAAGAAATTGAATATTATTTAGTTTTAAAAAAGCTCCTAGTAAACACATTAAATATTAATTTCAATTTTGTTTTTAGCTTTTTTTAAATGTTGGTTGTTTCCTAAGTGCTGTGAATGATGTTCTTACTTCACAGCGCTTTTAACATCAACACAGCATTGCATAAATATTTATAATTAATAATTTCTATTATGTTCATCAACAATAAGAATTTAAACAGAATTTTAATTATTCAGCCTTCCTCAATAGTTATTAAAGACTTTTTGAAATAAAAGTAAAGTCTTTAAACAAGATTGAACAACAATTATATTCAGTCTCTAGCATAAATTGTTCACAAATCAACAGCATTTGCTTTGGGCAAATTGTTAAATGGATTGTATTGCATCCTTAGGGCAATTGGCACACTTTTTCTTTTTGTCACCTGCTGAAACACTGTGCGTATGCGTGCGGTGTGCCCACTGAGTGGCGGCTTACGGCATTCACGCCTTGTTGCTGGTTGATCGTGTAGCTGTTATCGTTGTCGCTGTTGTACCGCTGTTGCTGCCTCGTCGATGGTTTGCCTCAACTCGATTCGACTCGACTCAACTCGACTTGCCTGGTTACTGGCAACTACATAGCAACTGGCAGAACATGTCCCCGTCTCTCTGGGTCTTTCGTCGCACGTCTCTTGTATGTTTTAAGTAAACAATTTCATGCATGTTGCTGCCGTTGCAACAGCAACAGCAGCAGCAAAAACAACAACTGCTAACAACGGTTTTACGCATGCGTGTGCCACAGACTCATGCCGCAGCTTCAGCCTGTTGCACCTGTTGCCAAAGCGTGCCTCCTCCATCTCCTCTGTCCCTCATCAAATCGCTGCCGAAATGCAATCCCCGCCGCCAGCTGCCGATGCATTGCTTCAGTTTATGCTTTAATTGTGGAAATTATGTGACATTTGTTGTTGTTGCTGTTGTCTGTCATAACTAGTAAAGTTGTAATTAAACTGGTGCTGCCACTGCATTTCCCCTACCTGCTGTTCTCTGGCCAAACTCCTATGCTCATCTCATTCAATTGCTGCCTTGTGGCGCTGTTGTTGCCGCCCATGTCTGCGATCGTCGATCGGGACTGGGAGACAGTTTTGTGGGTTTTACGCTTGCTGTAAACATTTTACGGTTGTTTATTGCCAACAATTGATGCATGGGTGCTGTGGTTGATGAATAGTTGAATTAAAATACATTTTTCCGCCAGCTATGGAACAGATAGTTGGTATAAATGCTTGCAAGAGCAGACAAAACAAATAATAATATTAATTTAGTTAAGTAAATGCTGTTATAAGATAGTAAAATCCTTAAATCTTTAAATTTAATCAACACCTTGAACAAATTAAAATTGAACTCATATTTACTCTAACTCTATCATTTAATTTTTTTAAATTTTTTAATTGTATTCTGTTTTTATATTTTGTCTTTCATTAATTTATTCAAACAGTATTTGCTTTATAGAGCTATTATACCAAGAGAGACCTTATGCATCTATCAAACTCAAATCTAAACCAAAATAAATTTAATATCTTGTCATATTGAAGAACGCAGCGCTATAAACACACCTTTTGATATAACACCGTACCGCTCTAACTGCATTTTGATTGATTTATTGCCTCTTGCTTTTGCTGTTGTGGCTGTTGTTGTTTTGGCCACATTAATGGCCAAGTTTGTGGCTGCGCTTAAATCTTGAACCCCGATGAACTTGAGCCGCCAACCGCAAACAAAGCAACAACAATAAAACACCCACAAAGAGCATTATACGACCTAGTCTTTCCTACCCTTTCCCTTATTATCTTTATTCACCTCTTCGTCTTTTTGTCTTGAAATATTTTGCGATTATTGGGTGTTGACTGCATTACGCGTTAACTGAACTTTATGGTGTGTTTATAATTGGGATCGTTGCCTAACTGTAACGGTAAACGTCTAGTTCCAGGTCCAAGTCCAGCTAGTAACAGATCCAATTCGAAAAAAAAGCTTGAAGCTAAAGTGCAGGTCATCACATTTAGTAGTTGGCTCTCATTAAAATCAAAATTAAAATACCGGCACGTAATCCAGTAACAAGCAACAGCTACGAAAACACAATTAAGATCTACATTTTTATGGTGTTCAAACTATAAAATTTATATTATTAAATTGCTGTTATAACTACAACAACAACCCAGAAATTTCCACAACTGTTTTTTTTTTTAAAAAAGACTGAGAAAATCTAAAATAAAAGCGGCAACTTTATTGTAATTTTCTTATAAACGGGATCATAAAAGAAAAGCGAAAATCAATGTAGCAGCAGCAACAACAAAAGCAAAAGCAACGATAGTTATGATTATCGTTATCGGAAGCGAGCTTAAAACAAGAACAACAAAACTTTCGAGTAACAACGAGACTTTTAATACATTACAAAATAAACCTCAGTTGTCTAATAAGAGTTAGTATATTCAAGTCTGTTCCAACAATCTCTAGAGTTTCAAAGGAGAACTACTTTTGAAATATGTTAAAGATATTATTTTTGCGAACATATTTTCGAAGTCATTAAATTCGGCTGCCAAAGAAAATGATTAATTATTGCTATTTTCTGCACAATAAATATATATTTATTCAATATGTGTTTCGAACGTTTTTTATTTCAATTTAATAAGCAAATTAATTTAATTAAATAATGTTAACATTGTTATTAAGTCTTTCAACTGTTTTGTTGCTTTTTTAAATGTACATATAATATAATGTACAGTGTATCTTCTGTCTAGTAAACAACTTGACAAAATCATGATACCCTCTTTAAGGCAACTGCAGCAGTTATGGCCAATTGTAATTTCTCCATTGTCTCGGTCACTTTTTCTTTTTAGCTGGCGAAAAATGAAACCACCGTCGTTGCCGTCGTCAACATCGCAGCACCCGGAAATCAATCAAAGTAAGGGCATTCCACTTCAACATCGATTGTTCGAAGCCATCAAATTGCAATGGCCGACTATTGCTCTTGTTGTTGGTGTTTTATTGTAATACGCCGCAAGCGCAGTGGCCACTTAAAGTAAAAAAGGAAGAAAAAACAATAAGACACACACACAGCTGCAAAGCCGGAGATGAAATGGCAGCAACAAAAACGACACAAACACCAAATTCAACTGCTCTCTCTCTCTCTTTTTGATTTACTTGCTCTGCAACTGTGTGCAGCAGGTGCCAAAAGCTCTTTGAGCTGTTGCTTGAGCTTTCAGCTGTTGTTTGTTTTTAGCTTGCTTGCGGTTGTTTTTAGTGCCGGTTGCTGTTGTTGCTCTAGCGTGTTTTCATTGATGAAAATATTATGGCGCGAATGAGCAGAGTGCAGAGAGAGAAAGAGCAAGAGAGAGAAAGAGCAAGGGAGAGCATAGCTTCCAGCACACTGGAGGCAAAAAAAGTTGGCATGGTGGGCAAAATGAGCAAATGGAGAACCAAACGAATTGGTAAATAAACAATGTATTAAACAAAGTAAAGTTAATTAAATTAGTATGAACTTTGAAAATAGGGAATGAGTTATGCATAAATAACGCTAAAAGTAATGACTTTTAATTCCTTACTTACAATAGCATTTACAACTTTTAAAGCTTAGATAAATGTTATTAAAAATAACATTTCCTTAATCAACTTTTCATTGTGCCGCGAATGCAGAAATATACATATAACATTTAAAATGTCATGATGTTAAAATATGTATCTGTATAGTAGTACACTCAAATAAGTGCCAATCATATCTACACATCTTAAAAACTAAAAATACTTAAAATGTGTACATAACTGATACCTAGAATTTTCCCTTAAAAGTATTATTTTAAAATAATGAAGGTCTACAGCCCGCTAAACAACGTATGTTAGTTACGTTATTTTCGCTGTCAGGGCTCAACGTACATATCAATTACAAAATTATTGCCTGAAAGTCAAGGTTTGAGCTTTGCTCTATTTTCGTTATGTTAACAATTCTCACTCCCAGTCCCGTTGCATTTCTCAGCCACCAACCCAACCCCCCACTTAGCGCTGCAAAATTTCGCGAATACTTCAGTCACAACAACAACAGCAACTAACAGCTGTTTTGCGGCTCACGCTCTCGCTCTGTGTTTTGTGCTCACGCTCTTCCGCTCTCCCGCTCACAACAACATCAGCAGCAGGTGTAGCGACAATAACAACTCAGCAAACAAGTCGTAACAAGTGCCGAGCGGTGCTTTCGTCTGCCGCTCAGCCAGTCGACGACAATTTGAGTCGCTGCCGCTGATCAGTTTGAAAACGACTTTCGTGCGAGGCAGACGTGAGGTGGAAAGCTCCGAGTTTGTTACAATTTAATAACTGCAACTTTGGCGCGACTCTCGCAGACAACAATCGAAGTGAAAAAAATATACCAACAAGAAAATATATAAAAAACAACCCAAATTGAAAAGTGCATGGCAAATTAAAAGAAAAAGTGGCGTGTGAAGCAACTGCAACTGCAACTGCAACAAGTGCAGCAGAAAAGCTCATTGTTTGTTTTTTTCGCGCATTTTACCGTTGAAAAGTTTTGCGACTTTTCAAAAGTGTTGCCAAGTGTAACACTGATATATACAGATATATTGTTATCCGAGAATTACGAAGCTCAGCAAGTGGACATGTCTGCGTCTAAATTGGAGCAGCACTCCAAGCCTATACTGAGTCCAACACGATCCCTTGACGAAGGTTTCGAAAGTGATCCGGATCGGGTTTCAACAGATTCAGAGCATCAAACAAGTGCAACTGCCAACAGCAGCAGCAGCAGCAACAGCAACAGCAACAACAATAACAATGCCAGCAAGTTGGCACTGCTCAGCTCGGCAGCAACGGGCGGTGCCAGCAGCAACAATACTAATAACAACAGCAGCAACAACAGCAGCACCAATAACAATAACCTGGCAGAGAAACCAACAACGCGAGTCGGCGGCACAGGCGGCGTTACAGGTGGTGCACTTAGTCTGGCCGCACCGCAGCTACAACGGCGGGAATATTACAAGGATCAACTACATCATCAACAACAGCAACAATCACAGCAACAGCAGCAGCTCAAGCATCAACACCAACAGCAACAGCAGCAGCAACAACAACGTTTGCAATATCAGAAGCAGCGACAACCAATGGTGGCCAGTGCCGCCTCCAGCATTCATAATCATCGACTCACCAGCGGTGTGACTGTCGGTGCTGGAGCTGCAGCTGCTGCTGCGGCAGGTTACAGGCGTGGACGGCGTCTGCATATGAATCCGCCGGTACGGAGTGCAATACGCTCGCATTCGGTGGACGCAATTGCACGTCAGCGACATGGCTATGATCCCAGCAGTCTTATACTCAAGCACGACGGCAATGGTAATGTGAGCAGCTGCAGCAGCACAGGTGTCGTCACCAGCAACAGCCGTATGCTCAACTATAAGAGTACGCCAACTGGGTCAGTTGTTGGTTCCGTAGCGGGATCAGCAGCTGCCGGACAGGCAGCGCTGCTGGTGCAGCCCATATCAAGTGCAACGCTATCACCACTGGTGTCCGTTGGTGTGGATGGTGTTGGTGTTGGTGTCGATGGTGGTGGCTCATCGCCAGTGATTGCCTCCGCCACGCACAGCTTGTACACATTCTATCCGGCCGAGGGCAATCTGCAGGTGTGGCAAACGGAGTGCGGCGATCTAACCTACAAATCGTCAAGGAATATGCATCAATTGCACAAGGCGCCAGTTTGCTGGACACAGTCAATCCCCAGGCAGGCAAGACGGTGAGTCCTTAGTTCTTTAAATACTTTCCTGATACCCCATTACTATAGGGAAAATTAGACTTTTAATAAGTGGTTGGAGTTTCGAACTTAAAGAAAAGTTCGTGTTAGAAAGGAATAATAAACAAAAATGTTAATATCAATTTATACAGGAAACTTGAAATATGTTTTAATATTTTTTCTTCTTTTAATTTACCTGTACCTCGCGTACTGTTACTCTATGGCAACTTGTACTAGAGTAAAAATTAGAATTAGACTTAGCTTGGTTGTGCTATCAGCTTAGTTAAATTTTATCTACCTCTTCTTTCTGTGAATAGGGAGTTATCTTTTCCTTATAAGCTTTTAGAATTTACTGTCCTTTAATATTATTAGAATTAATTCTCTGTATTACGCAATGTGAATGTTAATTAATAGCAGATTGAAAGTTACAGAGTGCTTACACCATGCTTTAAATGTTCTTACTCCATTAGCAAAATGTATCAAGTAATTAATTGCTACACCAGTTTTCTTTTGCCGAAAAGTTAATTTTGAAACTTTAAATATTTCTTTCATTTTTTTCATTTTGTTAAAAATTTTCTAGAAATTTTGGCAAATTGCTGTGCTCTGGTTTAAAGCTATTTAAAAGTGTACGCTAATGGGTTAATTGGTTCGCTTTATTTTTGGCCAAAGAGTCAATAGCCATTTCATCTCAGCGCTGCAAAGTGAAAGTCTTCATCAGCCACAACAGCAACAACAGCAACAACAGCAACAACAGCAACAACAGCGACAACAGCAGCAACGGCCGCAACAACAGCAACAATGTGGCCCGAGCAAGTTGAGGTCTGGGCAAGCGCATGTGTCATTTAACTTGGCCGCGGGGGCTGCAATTAAAATGCCTTGAAAACTGTAACAGCAAAAAGAGCAGAAAAAAAGACGAGATTAAAGAAAACATCGATAATAACAGAAATTGCTTTACAGCAATATGTATGATCCTTTAACAGGCCGTGGCTCTGTTATATTTTGCATAACACTTACTGTTAAGTGTGACCCCAAATTAAACGCAAATTGCAATCTTTTTGCGCTTAGCAAATTTCAGGCACATAAAATTTGGAAATTTTGCACACTTTATTACTTGTTTGAAATGCCTTTTGGGTTATTTGCAGGTCGCATTTTGTCTCTGCTTTTATTGTAATCGTTTACAAAAACCGAAAGCAGCTGCCGAAATGTGTTTGAAATTCCAAATTTGCCTCGAATTTGGCTAATTTTTATGTTCATGCTCATTTTGTGTGCAACACAAAGTGTTGCAAAGTTCGAAGGGGGGTGCGACCAATGACTAAAGTGCCACACTTAAAAATCAAAGAGAAAGAGATATCATTTAAGCGTTATAAAAAATACTTAGAGTGTTGCTATTAATCACAAATTATTGAACGTATAACTTTTTTTATGTCTATGTGTTACGTTAAGTATGATCCAATTACAAATTTGAGGTGGTACAATTTTACGGAATTATCCGTCATGAATAATTTGCTCAGATATATTATGTTTCCTATGGCATAAAAAAACTGTACCTCGATGCCTTTTTTGATTTGTCAGATACTTATTTAAAAACAACTAACACATTTAATAAAAATAATTTAATTAAAGTCCGTTAACTATGTCGGGGAGCTGACAGAGGTATTAAAAATAGTACCTGTCCGAAACCACATATTGTGAAATCCTCGGCATATCGATGATAGCTGTTCTTTCCATTCACTTTCGTTTTAAACACTTGAGCACTTTATAGCGAAATCGATTTTGATGTAAATTTGCATTTAAAACTATTCAAATTCCCGACACTTGTGCAATAAAAAAAAATTCAAATAAAATTACTTTCAATTTGTGCGGCGCTTTGAGCTGGCTCCTTGTGAGGTACACATACATACAAGTGTGGGGCAAATGGTAGGCGGCATTAGCATTGCATAAGGCCCAGTGCATGCAATAATGTTATTTAAAAGCCATTTACTTTGTTTAACCAACCACCCACCATACCACCCCCACACATAATATGCCCAGAATTCAATCAATGGCAAACCAGAAAAATGCAATTTGATGGGATGCGCAGCAGAAATCAATCAAAAGACTTAGGCAACAAACTTCATTAGGTTCAACACACTTGCAAAATGTTCATCGTCGTCGCTGTTGTTGATATCGAAATGCATTTAAAAACACATCTTAAAAGTTACAACTTGCTTGCAAATCAAATCGCATGATGCGCAAATATTTTTGTATTTATTTTGTTGTTGTTGTTTTTGTTTTGGGGTGAATAAAAAGTAAAAGTTTTTATTTACATGAACAATGTATGTTGTTTTTAAATTCATCATCATCTCTCTATCTCTTTCTCCTTCTCTCTCTACTCGTTTATGTGTCATATTTGTACACACTTTTGCTTTTCATGAGTTTGTTTTTTTTTTCTTGTATTTTTTTTGCCTGACACTAATTTGTTTGTATATGGCCATCTCGGAGGCTGCGCATAAGGCTGAGGTGTAGGCGTCCAACTCGGCTGTCAGTTGTGAGGCGCCTGACTCAAAACATTTGAAAGTGTATATTTTTTCTCAGTCTCTTTATAAAAATTGTGAAGATATGAAATGAGCCGAGAGGAGATGATGATGCGGCACTGCATCACATCGTTTTGTCGTCCGTCTGGGCGTGCGAAAGTAAAATTTTATTCGCCCATGGCCAATGCGAAATGTTTACAGCTTTTTGATATTGCCGCTTAGCGGGGAGTGGAGCTAAGTGCGTGTCTGCTATGGATATTTGAATTTGCAATTAAGAAACTAAATAAATAGTTGTGTAATGAACGTAATGAATAATTGCCTCCTACATTTGGCAGGTGCAAATTAAAAAATTATACAATTTCTTTCATGTTTTATTAAACACATCCTAAAGTCTTGCTTGCATCAACATAACTGTCAACTTCTCGTATAAAACTGGTTTTAGGGACAAAACTTTAACCCCCAGGAGGCAACCCTCAAAGTTGGTTTTATTTTGAGTTTAAACAGTTCCTTTGCTGTTTTACATTTCCTTTCATTGTGACTCACGTCTACACATTATGCCACAACAAATTTGCCGGCCACACCGATATTCAGGCACAAACATTGGCTGTATAATTACCATGACATGCAAACGCACAAAAGCCGTAGACATAAAAAGAAAAATTTCATTATACTACATATATCTGTTGGCATTTGGCTTTATGAGTTGAGTGCTGGGCAACCTCTCTTCACATATGAGTTCACATTTTTGGCCCGTGACCCAACCGGGTGCACAGGTGTCGACAGTCGAGCCCAGTAAACGACACCAACTGTCGCTGAGTCAGAGACCTATAACCCATGGGGGTCTCGTATTGTGTTTGTTTTCATTTTCGCATAATTACAAAGAAAAAATGACAGAAAAAATGAGAGAAAAAAAATGTTGAAAATGCTAACGAAAAATGTAACAAAAGTTGTGTGACAGACCGGCGCATGGTAACCCTAAACGTTGTGCAGCCAGGGTGCAAAGGGGAGATGCAATTGAAAAGGTGAGTGAGAAGGGACACACCGGCCTGGGAGTTTATTTTTGTTACCATTGTGTGAACTGCATTTCCGGTTGATTCTTTGTCTTGATTTTTTTCAACTCGTCCGTATCGCTTTTTCGGTCTGATGTCATTGACAACTCAATTATGGTGCGGTAGCCCCGGGGCTCAGACCGCGGGTCACTTGACTTGAAGCTTTTAGAATGTGAGCCACAAAATATGCTGTACAGTGTACACTGTACACATAGCCCGCATGATTCTTTTGTTTCATGACTTGCCGAAAAAGGTGTTAAAAAGACGTCACAAGAAACGAATACAAAAGCGAGGCACAAACTGAGGGTAAAGAACATATGAACGTACTGACTATCGAATACTTTAAAAATTTGACAACAATGTCTGATATAAATATCGTTCAATGATTGTTAATTGTGTTTATCTTAAGGAACAATACATATAAGTTATTTATCTGGATTAGTCATGTTTTAATTTACAATTGGAAATGAAATTTAATTACCAGCCTTTAATTTCCTGTCCAAAGACAGAACTCTTAACAGTGCTGATATGCCTTACTAGGAAAATAGGTAAATGGAAGTGAACTGAGAGTTTGACCGTTTTAAGCCGATTTATAAACGCTATGCTAAAGTGTGGGTGAATTGAAAAGTAAACGAAAAAAAAGAAAAATCTCAAAAATGAATCGAAATTTGTCTATTTTTTTGTTTAAGCAATTACAACTTTGACATTGAAAATGCTTGAAAACGGCGACTTTTGTTATGAGTGTTACACATGTGTGTGCGTCATAATACAATGTACAAACAAATGAGATAAATGAAACGAATGATTCATTTTTTTCTAGTTGTTTTCGGTCTGAGTCGGGGCAAATATTGCATAAATACGGCGGAGAAGTGTCGCGAAGTTCGTTGTTTAAGTCATTTGTTTGCGTGTGTAACAACAACAACACCGAAGACAACGACAGCGAGAAGAAGAGGAACAATCACACCAACTGTAATGTCAATAGCAATTTAGCAGTCGGTTTTTTTTTGACATTATGTAAAGAAGTTTTTCGCTTCAGTCATTTGTTTGGAGCGTCATCAAAATTGGACTTCCTCTCGCTTTTAAGTCACAAATGGTCTATTTGTGGCCATATTGACACCAAAATTGTTCATGAAGCAGCCATAATAGATTAATGTTGTTGTTTTTGTTGTTTTACCAAAAATAAAAGCAAATTAACAAATTTGATTTGAAAGCAAATGCGGAAGATTCAATATGCTTGATTCTTTGGGATTCTATTGCTGGTTTCTGTTTTTTGTTTTTTCGTTTTGTTTCTTTATTTTTTTAATTAGGCACCTTATTTGCAGCAGACAAGAACAACAACTAAAGCTTCTGCTGATGAGCAATCAGAGCTCTAAAAGTTGGAAACATGTTCATCAACCTTTTGGCTCGTTCATCAACTATAAGTGATTGGCAAATATTCGCAATCAGAAATCTTCAACTAGCCCACCACATCACCAGCTCGCTTATTTATTAGTTTTGTTTGAACAAATTTCTTGTCTATTTGGTGCTTATAAATAGTTAACAATTATGGCCATAAACTGGGCACAGGCGCAGCAATTAGCGGCTTTGTTTACAAACTAAAGCCGCAGCTTAAGTGACAAATTTATGGGGGTTCTTAATGGTAATCGGTAATTGTAATGGTGTGCCAGTTCATATGACCTTGAGGGCACTTTGATTGCTCAAATGACAAAAGACAACAAACAAACTTCAATACCAAATTGAAGGTATAAATATTTTCAAATATTTTACTGAAAGATAAAAATGCACAGCTGTAGTTTCTTCCATTCTTTAGCCAGTTGGTTTCAAGAGGTGATTGTGAGTTTCCTGTCACTGTCGAGAGGGAATAAAGTGGTTCTTATTATACTAACATAACTAGTGTAAGTTTCAGTTAATTATCTTAGCTGATTGTGGATTAACTTTTAAGCCGTTTCACTAGGATGACTTTGTTAGTATGTTGAGTTAATATTTCCTTCCACTATGTCTCTCAGAGATCTGTTATACAGCTCATCTCATAGTCACAAATCACATTACTTGTTAACTCACTAATATATAAATAGAGTGCATATCAAATTTAATACTTTCGACGTCAAAGTTTGACCCCAAATGACACGTTCATTAGCTAGCAAACTTCGTGCTTATTCTCATTTATTCTCATTTATTCGCTTTTACTTTTGCTGCCCACATGAAACCATCTGCCACAGCTGCCAAGAGTTTTGTCTAAGCTAACCATTTTCGCTTTGGAGTTGGGCCATAAATTGCCGCGTGTCTGGCTAATTAACATATTTTGTATTTTGCGTTTTTATATTTTACATATTTTCTGAATTTCTGTAATTAAAATTTTGCAAATCTTTTGCATTTTAGCTAAGAATTTCGTTATATATCAAAGCAATCTCAAAATGAAAGTTGTTGCGGCAATAACTATTTTCTATCTTAACTTACCTATATATTTAATTTTTTATATTATAATTAATTTAATTAATTTTACAAGTCAATTTTATGGCTAATCATATGAGTTTGTCAGGTCTCGTTTAGCTTATTTATTTTTTAATTGGCAGTTAAGAAAGGCTCAGGATTATGGCTTCATGCTCTACAGTATTGCATGATTTTATTATCTTAAGATAATTTCATTAACTTTATTGCACTAAGCAATAATTTCCATTTACATTTTCACATGTGTTTTACTGTATATCTATAAAGTAGTTAATTTCAAGAGGTATTAATAAGAAACTATTTTTCATAACGTTGTCTGGGGTATCTTTCAGTCGATGCTCTTGATTTTGTTGTTTTATTATTGCACTTTTATTGAAAGCGACAATTCTCTAAAAATAAAACTTATTAATTAATTTACGAACAAATACACTCATTTAATTTGATGCCTTTGCCTTTGTTATGCAAATTATGAAATTTCAAATGCAAATCTCTCGATGATAGAGATTCTATAAAAAAAAAAACTTAAACCGGATTGATGCTACAGTGTGGGCGGGTAAAAGAGGGAAGATCTGGGGAAAGGGAGAGGATACATAAGAAAACAAATTTGTAAACACGCTTCAGGTTTATTTTGTTTTTTCTCATTCGGTTGACGTCGTTTTTAAGCCAATTACTGAGCAAACAAAAATTTTCTCTAATTTGCTGACACGGACACGTAAACTGAACAGTTTCAGCAACTCGGCCTCGCATGTCATGGCCAAGTTCTAATCAAAGAGTGCAGCTCTAGCTGAAGCTGGACGTGGTCCATTTGAGTCCAACCACATTGATGCACTGACTGCGATAAACGTCAGGCGATGTTTGGCTTCTATTTTTTACTTTTTTTGTGGAGTGCACAACAAATATTTTTTCTAATTAATAATAATAACAATTGAAGCGCAGTCTTGGATCAGCTAACGGTACTTCCAAATTCCGAACGGAATGTGGAGCAAAAGGTGTGAAAATTGTATTTCAGTTTTCATCTTTTTTTGTGGTTTTCTTCAAGCCCAAATCAAAGCGGTTCATCAAAATTGCTTACAAACTTGGGTAAATTGCATTTGATTTAATTAAAAGTGAGGTTTTGCGGTTGCCAGTTAACTAAGTTATGAGGTTCATAACTAATAAAATGCTAGAATGAGGTCTTATATTTTAGTTTTGAACTATTTATGAGCTATTTATTTTATTGAGTAAAAATGTTTCTCTTAATTTTAAAAGCTCAAAAGCATTGGGAATTGATTTAGAAAAATATGACAGTCTAATAGATCGGCTTACTTTCTATTGTCATTAATATATATAAATTTACTCAGCGTATTAGAAACTTTAAAGGGTAGTTAAAAGTTGAAAAATCAGGATATTTAGAAAAAACATTTTGTTTACAACTCACTTAACTAACACTTAATTTGATCAATCAATTTGTTACTTGAATGGCTCATTAAATGTGTGTTGGCTTAAACTAATTTAATTGTCTCTGCTTTAGTTTATTGTTCACATTGAAATGGCCTGATCATGTGATTGAGTAGTTTCAGGTTTGGTTTTAGTATTAACGCCTGCATCAATTAAAAGTAATTTAATATAATTACATCGCCGAAAAGCAATCCAAAAAGAACGCAACGTGAATTAAATAAATTGCTACACAAAATTCCTTTTATTGACTTGCGTGCGTGCCAGCAACAACACCAAGACGATCGTAAAGTTTAATGATTCCGAACCAAAAAATAAAAATAAAACAACAAATTAGCGATTAAATAGCCAACAACAATATAACATATCCCGTGAATAGTAAGATCATTGTGAAGATTCAGAATGATGACATTTATAGCTTGGGATTACGCAATGGTCAGTGTTGAGGGAAAGGTTCTATTTCTATATGATTCCAACTAATTTATGAAAACGGAAATGCCATAAGAACAATGGCCAGCAAACAGAAACAGGCTTTTAATTTGAAAGTAACCGAAAGTTCTTTGACTTTGGCCCCTGCGGGAATATCAAGAAGTGATAGACACTTATTCCCCAAAACTTAACTCAACTCAACTCATCTCATTTTATGCTTTTCCATTCTATTCCATTCGCTTAATTGTTTACTCACTCACATAACATAAATTTGTTTTTCACACGCTTCTAAAAAGAATAAAAAAGAAAAGAATGCCCACGCTAGTTGGATTCGGTGGCCGCAACTAAATTAAAACTACAAAAATCCAAATATCTGAAATGTTCCACGCGCTTTGCTATAAAGTTGTTTGTATGTCTTTCGCTTGTTGATTAATTTTAATGTTGTTCTATTTGTTTTCATTGCTTGACTGCCATTTTATTCTCTCCATTTTTGATGGATACATTTTGGATCTTGCCCTGGCAGTAAGTAGCAATTTAACACAACAAATTGTCTCGTCTCTGGTGGGCGTCTCTCTGTCTTTCTGTCTCTGTCTCCAGCTCCATCTTCACTCTTCTCCATGCTAAGTGACAGGCAAATCAGAAAAATTGTGTGGGCGTAAAGAATTTGAGAGCTGCTCAGCAGTCAAAAAGGTATTTCAAATTTGTGTTAATTTGCATAGAAATACAAGTTGAAGACGCACTTCACGATTTAGTTAGACATCAAATTTGAACATAATATTTTAATGTGTCTCCAATGCTTATACCAATTATGTTAGAAAATGTGTTAATGGAAAGAAAACTGAGATCAGAGCTAAATCTGGGATTATACCAAGCTTTTATACATGATTTGGTTAAGGCATTAATTATTAAACTACTAATGGGAACTTTTAAGTGATGTCCATAGATGGTTTGAATTTTTCTTAAGGAATCATCGTCATTATCGCGAGCTCAAGTGAGACCATATAGCCTTTGGATAAAATGTTCTTTCGATAAATTAAAGCAAGATAAAATTTAAGCTATAATTAGCTTTAAATATTTTAATCTTATTGATTATAAAATTATGTTCTGAAATTCTTTAATATTCATCAATCAGACACCATTATGTTTAATATATAATTTTAAAATTATATAATATATAATTTTAAAATTATATTATAACTAAGCTGCTGTACAAAATGACCCTCCAGCAGCCCAGTAACCCAAAAGCCTCATTCTGTGTAGCTGATGCTGCTGCTGTTGCTGCAGATGCACTTTGCTTATGTTGCTGCATTAAAGAGACACCCTAACAAATTTTTGCTGACGGCGGCATATTTTCAACACCTGCCTGACTGTCTCCGTGGCTGGCAGGCTAGCAGACAGGCAGAGAGACAGGCATGCAGGCAACCTTTGTGCCACTTTGCCAGTTCCCAAAACTCACTTTTGTGTCATTTGCAAAGAGAGATAGAGAGTGTGAGTTGGGTGTGTGTGTGTGAGAGAGAGAGAGAGAGAGAGAGAGGCGAAAAGATAAGGCTGCAAATTGTTGTCGTTGTCTCAGCTGCAGGTTGGCGTAGTGGAAAGAGGAGTGGAGTGAAAGACTGGCTGTAGTGCTGCTGTTGCATGCATTAGAGCAACTTCGAGGCAGGCAGCAAATTAACTTGACAGTGGCAGAGAGACAGTGGCAACAGCAACGGCAACGGCAACGGCAACTGCAATGGCAGACATAGACGCATCTACGACTCTGGCCTCTACAGAGTTGCGAATTGCAAGCTGTGAGCTGTGAGCTGTGAGCTGTGCGCATCTTATTAAGAAAGAAAGTACTTTCAGTCAGGCAGCTGTTGTAGCATTTCGTAGCTATTTTTCCACCCATACTATATGTTATTTATTTTTTTCTTTTTGCATTTTACAAGTGCCGTGCGAACTTCAACTTGAGATGTTGAAGTCGCGCCACACAAGATGACTCCACTTCATCTCCAGCTCTAAGCTCAACACTGGAGTGTTGTGCTCTGCCTTTATTAACATGACACACACAAACACACACACACACACACACAGGTACAGACAGCAACTGGTTCCACTAGTTTCAACTTTTATGAATTTGATTTTTCTTGAATTTTTCTAATCATTTCAAATGCATTTCAATTGCCAGCAAATTGGCCAAAAAAAAGTGACAGCAATAGCAGCCGCAGCAGCAACTCATGTTTGAGACACATTGGCTTTGGTCAAGCGGTTTTTGGCCAAGTTTTTAGTGCCTTTTGAGTTAACAAGCCTTATACTTTAATTGCTGCCCATAATGCAATTAAACACAAATATTTCTTTACAAATATTTTTAGTTTTTCCCTCCCAACGTTTCAAGTTTGTTGCCCAAGTCTTTTGTTTTTAAACAGTGACAAACCAAAGCGCGAATGTAATTACAATAATTGTTTAACTATTACAAAAATGTAAATGCAATTAAGCAAAAAGAAAAATAATTAATAATTTTAACAACATTTTAGTAGATTTTATATACAATTTATTTGTATTTTATGTGCAATATTTAAGTTTTTTGTTCAATTAAAACAAATTATTAGCTGACAACTTTCTAAGGTTGTTACACTCTTTTGAATGCAATATAGCAGCTTTTTAGTATTAACTAAGAATAGCTTAATATAGTGTTATTTAAAGTGCAGATAAGACTTCCTCTCAACATTTCCGCATTTTTTCGATAGCTAATTAAGTTATATAAGCGACTGGCAAATCATAAAGCCAACCAGGCAGGCAACAGTCCGTGGCCCAACGGGCGTGTCAACATAAACACACATTCATTGCCAACAGATCTTCATATAAATCCATTTGCCAGTTCCAGTGGCATGCACATGAAGAGATAGAAGATGTTGATCTTCTGGCAACGCCAACTTTCCTATGATGTAATATCGTTTCGTTTTTTAATTAAGTCACGCAAAATTTGCGCTAATTTGCACTGATTCTATTTTCTATTTTTGCTTCTAATTGGCGTCTCCCGGCCAAGAGGCAAAATACGATTTCCCAAAGGCCATATAATTATGTAAACAAGGAAGCAACAACTCGAACTTGAAGTTTTATGTTTTGCATGAGGTGCGTAATTGGTCAGAGACCCCTCGCGAATACTTTTACTTGTTGGGCCATTTCCTTGCACATAAAAATAAACTACATAAGAAATTCCAAGCCACGATCGTAAGACAGTCGCAGGAAAAGCGTTGGCTGCAATACAGGGAATGGATAGGAACAGCTGATAGCCTTAACATTCAAAACAGGCAACTGCCGGATCGATTTGCTTTGCCTCAAGTGAGTGTCGGCAGCAAGTTTGTTGCCCAAGTCTTTTGTTTTTTAGTCACTTGTTAATTGAAAATGAAAGTGCAAACAACTAGCAACCGACAACCGACAATCGACACTTGAGTGGAAAATCCATCAGTATCAATGAAAATGTTTATATAGAGTCACAGTCGATAATCAAATGACAAACTCCCCTTCGAAAACTTTCATTACTCTCTTTTGGTTTCCCTGCTTTCTTTACTTTGCATGCCACACTTCTAATTTCCGCATCGTCGCATCGCATCGCTTGTCTCTTGTGCAGTCAACCGATGATGGCAAGTAGCAAATATTACCTTGTGATAGCTTTGATCCATTTTGTGCTGACCACGTTCAATTAACAAGGAAAGTGACTGCAAATGAAATGGAAATCAAGCAAGTTAAAAGAAAAAATACACAAAAGGAAATGAACAGGGTTGGCTATACGATTGTTAGGTAATTTTTCCATGGTTGTAGATAAGAATCTTTCATATAACAAACTATGGTTAAACATTTTTCTTCAACTTGTCAACTCACTTTCAATTTCAATGAGAAAGAAAACTTGATGCAAAGTCTCCCCAGTCCCCACTCACTATGTCTGCTCCTTCTCTGTTTCTATTAATCTGTCTTTGAAAATAAAAATGGAAATTTGTCGATTTCAGTCATGGCTTTTTTTGTTGTGTGCTGTTGTTTCTGCAATTGACTTCGATTTCTGTCTCTGGTCATCGTCATTTGCCGATCGCCTTGGCAATAACAATAATTTCCTGTTAAAGAAAAATTGCAAGTTGGCTAATTTGCGGCAAATAAACGACGCGCAAATAATATACAATTAATTGCTAGACGCAGTTGGAGTCGTCGCCGTTGCCAATGTTGCAAAGTCAAAGTCGTTTGGCGGTCAAATGCATTGCCCAGCATTGCATTTACTAGTAATGCAACATTGCACACACAATGTGAACACAAAAAAAAAAACTATCTGTATTGCTGTTGTCTTGCCAGGATGGGAAGCTGGGCATTTGGACATTTAGGCATGTAGGCAACTGGGCGATGGGCAACGCCCACACGCAGATTTCTTTGGCTTTTTTGCTGCTGGGCAAATTGCAATTTGGCGCACTGATCGGCAAATTATGAAGTGCCAGGAAAGCCATTTAAACGATTTAATGGCACGCTGCACAGTCTCAAATGCCGGCGAGATCGTAAATAAACAGAGCACATTTTCAGTTGCACACACCAACATACAAACACTCACACACACGCATATATCAGTTTGCCCCTTGGTGGTCCTACAAAAAAGTCCATTTCACACTGGTTACAAAACGCATTTAGTTTTAGAAAATTTAGAACTTTAGTAGAAGTTTTTTTAGAACAGGTTACAGGAGATGATTTCCCACTTTTAGTTAAGTATAATCTCTAAGGATTAAAGCGGACAAATACCAATTAAAAAGTTTGGTTAATTAATTGGATATTGGCAATAAGAAAATAAATGCTTAAGAGGATTTTTAAGGAGACAATTTTACTAAATTAAGAGGAAGAATTTTTATTAAAACAACTGCCTATTAAAAAATCTCAAAAATTTTAAGACAATTTATTGAAAAGCTGTTTTCTTAGGTTTTTTTTAACATTAGTCACTAAAACATGTCCAAAGTGATTTATTAACCTCTTTAAAACTTATGTTAAATATTCATTTAGTTTAAATAATAAATAATATGCAAGAGCATTTCCTGTGACTTTAGATCTCATGTCGAGCATTTAACCAATGTGCAGACTGAACTTCAATGAGAAAATAAAGCTCAAGAAAGATTTTCAGCTTAGCATAAGATATTGTACCCATTCAAAACGATTTACATATTTATAATATAAGCGTAAAATTAATTTAGTTTCGATAATAAATAATTCGCAAGAACATTTCCTGTAACTTTTGATGTGAAGTTGAGCACTTAACCAATGTGCAAGCTGAAGTTAAATTATAGCCTGTACAATGGATCAGAGATTTGCAACAATGTTGCTAGTTGCTTCTTCTCTCTTGTTGTTTTGTTGTAGCGGAAGTTGTCTGCTGTATTGTTATTGTTATTGTGTATTGTTGTTGTTTTGCCAGAGATGCGAGATGAACTTGAAGATCAGCTGAGAGCAGAGTTGGGTCGTCATCGCCAGCGCCAACGTCGCCGTCGACGTCGCCGTCATCATTTGATTAATTTTTTGTGTTGGAAAGTTTTGTTGCAAAGTGAAATCAGTTGGGTTTGTTTCACCATTTGTTGTCTTACCTTGTGGCACGGGCAATTCCAATTCCAATTCCATTTTCCACGTCGCGTTCGCATTCTATTATTATATCTTGTGATATCTGTGTGGGTATACATAAAGTAATGCAAAAGGTATTTTTGGCGTCCCGATTGCATGCCAAATCAATTGTTTTGTTATTGCTCGACCGCTCTGACTCTCTGCGTTTACCTTTTGATAATAACATTATCTTTTTCTTCTGTAATTTTCTATATTTTCTGTATTTTTTGTATTTTCTATTTCTCAGTTTCGTTCGTTTCTGCTATGATTCCTCAATGTTTGTCAAGTGTTTCGAATGGCATCACGTATGAAAACATTTCGACTGCTTTCTTTTCAGCTTCGACGGCTGCTGAGTGTTAAAAATCAGTTTCAACTTCAGCATCGACTTCAGCTTCGGCTCTGCCCCTTTTGCTACACTTTTTCTTTATATGCCCCACGGGCGCTAATTACGCAAGCACATAGTTAAGAGAGCAACACTGGAAATGAAAGCCCCACAACAGCTTGCATCCAGCAGATACAATTTGTTAAGAAGCCAAACCCATTCGATATTCACTGACCACCATTTCATTTAGCGCTTCATATTGTTTTCCTATGCAAATTAATTATTAAGCTCATCTTAATTGAATTAACACCAATATTTCTATATCGCACGAGTAGACTGTGCCTTAGGTGTAAGGCACGGGTCGTCATTTGAACGGTTATAAGTGCTAAAAGAATTTGCAAAAATATAACATTCTAAGCTAATCACTGGCAGAATTCAGTACAGATAGCACACGTACTTTCATTTTGTAGACTTGAGAGTAATTTATGGATAACATTTGAGAAATGTTGTTTGTTTCCAATGGCCGCGTTTACCAGATCAGCAATCATCTATCATCTATATCCCATCAAAATATTTGTGATTAATCTGCTAATTAACGCTTAAGTGAATTTTAAAGGACCAGTTCAAAGGGTTACAACTCTTCAAACTTGCATAACCTTGTCAAAACTTAACTTAACCATTGTAAAATTGATAAGACATTTAAGAATAGTTTGTTTTCGAAAATAAGATTCTTCTTCTAATGTTGAAATAAAGGTATAAAAAACGGCATTCCCATTGAATATAAAAAAACTTTACATATAAAATAACTTTAAGTAGTTAGATATCAGATTCTTACAGCATAATTAAAATTAATCTAAGTTTTCCATAAGAAATAGTAATTCTTCCAATATTACTAGGCAATGCTGCCTTAGTGCTCTACTTTTACTTTACTTACAATCTTATACTCTTATAGGATAATTTTCTGTTGCTCATCTTCTGCTCTTCTTTTACTACTTGTTATTTTGTGCTGTCAGCTGAATTCAATTACATTATTGAGCCATCATTTGATGCAATAGATTCCAACTAAAATACTTTTCGCATTTGTCTGTGACTCTTCAGCACACACTTCAATTGTCTGCCTCACTTGAGGCGCCACGCACAGACAAAACCAGTGGCATGAGGGGGAAGGGGGACAGCTGATTACTCATACGCCACGTTGTTGCATGACAGCACCAAGCAACGACGATGCCGCATTTCAATTATAGTTTCAATTTTGTTGCTCATTAAACCGCCTGCATGGCCACAAATGTTGATAAACATTTTATACTTTAAGCTTTATTCGTTGTTTTCTTGTTGTTGCATTTGTTGCAGTTGTTGTTGCTGTTGTTGTTGCGGCGTTGTTATGCAAGCAGCACGCGCTCAAGTCCGAAAAGTGTTTGTAGTTTGGGGCTCAGTCATTAAATTTGAAATGCTTTAGTTTACACACTTTACTTTTTACTTGTTACTTAGTTTCTAGTATTGTTTTAAGCGTCGGCTGTCAGTTTGTTGCATTGCATTTCCTCATGTTATGCATAAACGTCTTGAAGCAGACACATTTTCTTTTTTATTATTATGATACGACGAGTGTTGTGATGAGCAGCAGTTGCCTTTTTGGTAATGTCTGTTGCCCTTTTGTTGTATAATAGAGTAAAAGTTGCCCACGCGGGAGCAACATCCTCCCGTTTCCGTTAACGTTTTTTTTCCAGTGTCCATCTTCTTCTTTGTTGTTTCTCACGCACTTTAACACCATTTAGTTGATAACAATCGCCAATGGTTTTGGGTCTCTTCGGTTTGTTCGTGCAATGCCACTTGCCACATTGTACTTTTGCCACAGACAAAGTTGCAGTTGAAGATGCTGTTGAAACTGGCTGCCTGCCTGCCTGTCTGGCTGCCGCTTTCCCAATACTTAAGATAAGCAAAGTCCAAAAGCGAGCGGTGAAGGTGGTGGCGCTGGACCTGCACCCAACCAGTTGCCGACTTGTAATAAAAATGCAGGAAAAAGTACACATCGAAGGAGAAAGTAAACGTTAACGTTAACGTTCAGCTTTTGCTGCAATGTTGAAATCTTGTTGCAAAGAAAGCAACGAGCCGGCAAAAGGCAAAAAAAAAGGCAAGAGAGACAAAAAAAGCCCCACTGTCCAGATAAAGGGGAGCTAGGTGTAACGGGTGTAGGGGGCAACATGTCCGGCAGTTTGGCAAGTGAATGCGTTTGCCATAAATATAGTATGTAATTCGCATTTAAAAGCCCCTGAGAACGGGTAATTCATATGCCGAAAGGAACTCAATGAGATGAGATCAGTATTAAATATGAAAACAGATTTTTGTAAAAGCAGTCGAGCATTGCTACAGAAAACTGAATTGTAAATTGGCTTTAATCTTCAAACAAAAATCGTACAGTTCGTTATAGAAAATAAATGAAATCAAGTGTTAACAGGTGCTTAACATTTAACTGTTACTTACAGAATGTTAGGATGTAATAAAAATAAAAACGGAATTTTAAAATACAGCCGTATAAATTTAAAAATAAATGATCTGCAATAAAATTCACTCAAGGGATGTCAAAGCAAGAGTTTGTTGAAAAAATGTGTGCGAAATTAATTTTAGAATAACTTCAACAGCTGATAAACATTAAAATAGTGCTTACGGTAACATTAAAGATCTTAACTACAATAGGATTTATGTTTAACACTCTTTCAAGTTAAATTGAAGCCTTTAAGCAAATGAAAAGCACTTTGATTTGGCCCTTTTTTGGTGTCATTGAACTTGCCACGAGAGTTGCTTTAGTTGCTTTTGTTGTGGTTGATGATGCCTGTAAATTGCAAACACACATTCCACACAAATGTGGTATGAAATCAATAAAGCATTGAATGGATTTAGCAGCACCAGCTGCTTCCACCTTTTGGCATCTCGATGGCGTTTGAGACTTTGGCACCGTTGTTGCTGTTGTTGTTGCTGCTATTGTTGCTGTTGCTGTTGCTAGTATTGTTGTTGGCGACTGCCACTTGTTGCACCTTTCTCCTGTGCCGCAATTCGCTGCACACAGTCACAGACACTTGCATGTTGATAAATTTCTGCAGCCATAACGGCCACATATGCCGTTGCTACACCCCCTTATCCGCTTTCGCCCCCTCTCTGCCACAACTGTCATCACTTTAACCCCCTACTCTCCCCCATTTGCAACTTATGCGCATAATTTTGCCTTGATTTCATTTTTCTCGCATGCGATTTGGTGGCTGCGCGTATTTTTCAATTTCAAATGCATTCGGTAAGAAATAAAAAATAAAACTCACCTGAGAGAGGCACCTGAGAGTGGACGATCGATGGCCCTGGCCAGCTGGCTATTTATTACCTCACTGCCGAATGCAAATTTAGCTTTAGATGCGGCTTTAGATTTTATTTAGACTCTTGCTGTTGTTGTAGCATTTTGCATGATTATGCGCCAGCCAATGGCAATTGAAAGTTTTGCGGTCCGGAAAAGCAAAATTATGAAAATCGTCTCGACTTTGTCGTTGTTGCCTATGACAAAAGTTCAATGCACCTACGCCAACGAGTTGAACACAAACACCGTTAAATGACGGCAAAATACTTGGCTAGGCACACGCGCCAAACAAATATATACATATTTATTTATATATGAAAAACCAGTCAACAGCTTTGGAGCAGTTTGCAATCCATGGACAAGGTCACTTCCGTCACATGCCACCGACAATGTTGTGGGTGTTATTCACCTTTTTTTTCTTTTGCTATACTTTTGTTAAGCGTTGCCTTAATTGTTTATCAAGGCGCTCACCTGTCACAATTTGCAAACTGTATTTCTGACAATCTGGGTCAACTTGTTCTCCGCTAAGTCAGCCTAATGGGCCGTCATCTCTTTTTCCCTCTCTCTGACCCAAACATAGTGAGGTAGTCGGCAACGTTTCAAGTTTTTGGCCAACTGAAAATTTGCCTGCCTTGGGCCATTTAACCAACATTGAGAGATACCTTGACTTGGCTTCGTATACGTTATGCTGAAGATGACACTGGCAATGAAATTGGAGTCGGTATAGGATCTTGGTGACATGCTTAACATATAGATATTTACATTTTAATGAGGCATGTCACAAACTGGGGTACACCGTATTAACTGTAACTGTAGCGGATATTGTGAGTGAGTAGTTGGATAGTTTATTTAGATTGAAGATGACTGTGATGAAACTGTTAACACTATAATACTGAAAGCAAGATAATCTACATAACGTCAACTTTTTAGCACAGCCTGTATTTTAAAGAATTCTATTCTATAACACTTTGAACTTGAAATTTTATTAAAAATAGTTTTATACTTTAGAATCTTAGGAAAAGCTTTCTTTCTTATTTATTTTCTTCTGATATGACTTATATGGAATTATTACTAATTTATCTTTTATATCTTCTTCTTTCAGGTATGTATTGATATTCTTCTGGTATAGTTAATTATAAAGTTCTACTTAAAATTCATATGGGTAAGTGCGTAATAAAGTTTCACTTTAAACCAAACCTAACGTTGAGATATACAAATAAGATAGAGCTATCTATCCATTGTATTACAGTCCGCACTCTCACTGTTCTTGAGAATCATTTTGCTTATCAATCGAGCGGAATCAGAAATCATAAAAGAAAAATGAGTCATAGAGATGGGAAGAACCTGCGACAAAGGGCAATTTAAGTGCGCGCAATTAGAGATACAATTGTATCTTTAAGCTACGCTCTACGACTGAGTTCATGACTTCATTTGTAAACGAAAGCGAAAACGCAAAGTAAAAATATAAAAAATACAAATATTTCCATTTGGCTTTTCTATTACCTTCACTTTTGTTAGTTTTTTGGGCGTGCGAAAAGTTTTGACTTTTACTTGTTGATTCTTTTTGGCCAAAAGAAATGTATAATTAAGACTTTAAAGAAATATGAAAATCAAGCTACTTGCAGCTTTAATTACATGGTTTCTTTTTGTCAGTCGACGATAATTAAAATTAGCAAATTGAAAATAAATTAAAATGTGGTTACTGTGGTCGCTGTGGTACGTCAAGTGTCATTCAAAGGGATTTCAAACGGATGTATAAATTTGAAGCATTTTATCAATTACAAAACAATCGATCGAAAGAAATGAGCTCAATATTCAAGTAGATTCAAAAACTTTCTCAAGTGTTTGCCACTCAATCAATTGAAACGGTTTAACAAAAGATACGATGAAATAATTACAAAGCCAACCACAAGACCATGAAATACAAACCTGAAGACGCGTGTACATGTAACCTCTCTTCAAAGCCAAGTAAGGAACCCCTCTCTGTTAAACATAACAAAAAACAATAATTGTCAAGCAATTTGAATTTGGAAAGTAAAAGTCAGAAGTGTGTGTCTCGTCGACTGTCAACTGTTGGGCCAAACCTCAACTCTCAATTTGATCTCTAGCTTCACATATGCTTATTAAGTTTTTGTCGAGACTTGTTTGTCATGTAATCAAACTCACTCGCATGCATCAATTGTTCAATTAGTTGGCTCAATCATGCAATCAGTCGAGACGTAACAACGGCTTAAATCATTGCCCCAACCCAACGCACACATATGATTGCTCTAGGCAATTGCAAATGGAACAGTTTCGTGATAGCTGGTTCTTATGGTTTATGGTCTTAACTAATGATATACTGACACTCTATTGTTCTAATAGTGTTGACAAGTCAATTGCAGATTTCAATTCATTTAACCAAAGAATAATAAATAATAATATTGTAGACAATTAAATTATACGGTAACTCTTAGTTGTTGGTTTTCTTTTTTCATTCTGCCACTTTGGCATTATAATATAAATATTTTAATCAGCTAATGCAATTATAATTGCTCATTATTTATTCTTTAAATATTATTAATTTCTGAGTTTTTTTTTAAATGAATGCCGATTTTTAATTAATAGATAAACTTTTGAGTGTATGCAGATTTATTCAAAGTAAATGCTATTGACATGAAGTCTTCATATTATTATTACTTAAAATTTGTTACTTAAATCATAGCTTGTTGTTTAAAATCATTGTTAAGTAACTTATTTCAAGTCATTTCGTTGCTCAACTCTTAATAATATTAAATTAATAATTAGCTTTGCACTATTTTGGTTTATAAATTTAACAATTGAATACAATTCCTTAACAACTAAAGAAATTCACAATTCAAGGGGAAAAATGTGTTATCAGCTATCGAATTACTATTGTGAACTTTCCATAGTTAAAAGTTAATCAATTATTCAATCTAAATTAACCACAAATTACAATATAATTGTCCAATCCTGCAATTTACTTGAGATGCAACATGTGTTATCCAATTAAAGTTGGCTCTTTTGGTCAAAATGCCGCCTCAATCAGCTCAACTCATCTCAACTTGTTTCATCTGTATTTCCATGACATTCGAAACATAGTGATTTCCATGTCGAATTTCCTGGCTGTGGTTGAGGCTGTGCTCATTAAGCCTCTGGTTGCACCCGCGCCATAAATATGTGGCCTCCAAAACACAACAAAATTCGATGAAAATGTCCAAGAGTAAAATATGCAACGGGTTTTTGGCCATCCAACAACATACAGTATGCCATAATTTTTGTTGAGGCACTAGCAAAAATACTGATGGAGTATTTTGTATTTTATGAAAGTGAAATTTCTCGTCTCTGGTATCTGACTGTAGCCGGCGGGGCCAGCGTCAGTTAACCAATCCAAGCAGCAAAGCAGCCAAACAACTGGGTATCCAGCTATCCAACTGGATGCTGTGCTTGACGCTGATGATGACGTTGATGAATAAACAAACAAAAGCAAGCAACATGTGATTCCCCTTCCCTCACCAACCCCCGCTGTGCTGCAACTCCACTTGGCCACTTGACGACGATGTCTGTCAACGGGCAAATGAAAGTGTTTGCTGTTTTTGGGCGATGAAAAGGGGCGCGATATGGTGCGGTGATTGCGGGTGCCACTCATAAGTTTTATTACCACACACAAAAGCTCATGATTTTTCATATTTCTTTAATAATAATAAAAAAACCGAAAGAAAGTACACAACTCAAACATGGTATACTCTCTTTCTTACTCTCCACACAAGTGGCTTTCTTGTCTTAACTGACGCTTGAATCCCACGCTCCGTTATGGAAACGGTCAGCAAATTAATTGCCAATTAAATGGCTTGATAATCACATTGGATTCGCCCTTTGCCAATGTCCCAAATATCAGGCAACATGCGAGTGCAATTGTAATAAAATTCGCAAAGTTATGGATAAAACTATTGATAAAAATAAAATTTGCTTTAAATTTTGAGATGGCCTAAGAATTTAGTACTTAGAATTTGAAATAATAAGGTCTAGTCTTAGTTGAACTGAACTTTCCATAATAATAACTTTTTCGTTCAATAGTGCAATAACTTTTTGTGTGTATCAAAGGTTTATTTCCCTGTATAAGTTGCCGTACCCCCGCTGTTGTTCACCCTACGACAGTTGCTATCAATCCTCAGCGGCAACAGCTGCTTCCACTTTCCTTTGGCATTCGTTTAACAATTTCACAGCTTTTGCTTTTGTGACCCTTTCAGCAAATGCAAAACTGGTGCAAAAAATAAAACCGTAGCCAATCCCGCATGAATGACAGCAATGGAGACAAAAGGCAACGAGGACGCTGGGGCAAATTACATACTCGCAGTGCGCGTCGTAGTACTCAAGTGAAACAAATAGAACAAAACTTTTGCTTTCACCTTTTGCCATTTTTCAAGGCGGTCTGCCAACAGATACCCCCTTTTGTCTCCCTCGCTACTGTTAGACGATGAAGGGAAGGAAAGGTATATAAGGGGGAGTGGGCAACAGTTAGGCAGATGCCAAGAGCCACTCAACGACAGTTCCGGGCAAACGTTTTGCTTGTTTTTTTTTTTCTCCCGCTTTTTGTATGCCAAAAAGGCGGCACAACAGTTGTTAGCGTTGGAGGCCCTACCACAACAATAGATGGAGCTCAATGCTTTACGGCCAGAATGCGAAGTTGGTGCTTTCGTTTTTGTTGTTGCCGTGGCTGTATGTTTGGTGTTGCTGTTGCTGTTGTTGTTGTTGTTGTTGTTGCGTTGGCGTCTGGCGAGCAATTTGCATGCCAAAAGCAACAGCCGCAGCAGCAGCGAAGCGAGGTGAACTCTTTGTGGTTGTTGTGCTCTTCATCATCATTGTTGTTGTTGTTGTTGTTGCAGTAGTTGTAGTTGTTGTTGGTCTAGGCAATTTGTTATTTACCTTTTGCGGCGCACGCGCTGCCTTTTCAATTTGCGGTCGGTTCTGCCCTACACGAATTGCACTTGGGTGACTTGGGAGGAACGTCGGGAACGATGGGAACAACTGGAACTAAGCCTGTCCCAGTGACCAAATGAACCACATTTTTTGGTTGCTACACATTTTGTTGGCCAAAGAGTAGATTTTACTATTTAGATATTCTAAGCATGAGGCATACACAGCAATTTTTCGCATCTGAAAGATTAACAAATGCTCAACGCATGCAAATGCGCTTCAAGAAAGTTTTTGTTGTCAACTTTCTTTGCTATTGCTAGATAAGTTTGTGCCTTTTTCTGTTGCTTCTTCTTCTTGTTGTGCTCTGGCGGAATTTACGAGCGTTACGAGCAGCTGTCAGCGGTTGGAAAGTTGTTGGAGTGAGCCCTATCTGTGGAATCTTAACACTTGCCAAAAAGCAACTCAATGTCAGATGTTGTTGCAGTTGAAAACAAATGACTTAGGCGACGTACATAGCTTTCTTGAATTCCATTACGCTAAGCCAGCAAATCAATCGCAATGGTAAAGAAAAGATTCAGGCAACGAACTTGATAGCTTTAACAAATACACTTTATAGAATTCATGTATTAGTATTGGTGTCAGCTTAGTGTAAATACGCATCTTCTTCATATGAAAATGAAACAAAAGACTTAGGCAACGAACTTTGTAACTTTATTAAACTTAGTTTCTATAAGTACTATAAGAATCGTTTTAGCATACTTTAATTAAAATAATTTTTCTTTTATTCCCTTAATCAAAAGAACTAGGTAATTATTTTGATAATTCTTAAAAGATAATTTGGCAGAATCGCATTAAAGGAGTTTTAACAAACAACTCCAAATACAAATGTCAAGGCTTTTCGTCTTCATTCAATCAAAACGAAAACTTATTAAGATTAATACGAGATGATTTCAGCAGATTAGCCCACTTCGTTAATAGAGTTAACTCTTTCGATTTGCCTGATCATTGTATGCTTTGCAGACAAACACTTTTGATTTTATCTTCAAAACAAAAATAATTTGGAACCTCATTCAAGCCAACAATCTGCAATTTGGCAAACGCGCTCTCCGTGTAAATGTGAAGGTTAAGTCGAGCGACGAGTTGCTGCCGTTTTAGCTAATTTTTAATTTACGTATTTATATCAAGAGTTTTAATTTACATCATTTTTTCTTCAATTTTGGCGCAAGCTATAAAAAGCGTGTTGTTGTTTTCGTTGTGTTTTTACTTAATGCAAACACGTTTAGAGTTTGATTCGATTGGAAACTAGTTTCATATTTGATTTGTAAGCATATGTTGTTGTTGTTGTGGTTGTTGTTGACGCATTTGCTGCTCCCCAGGCAATTTACAGCCTGATAAGCCTAGCCGGTTTTTGTTAGTTGTTTTTGTATTTTGACTCTTCTTGGCTGCTTTTGACCATTTTTGACAGCGTCTTCATAGACCAGACACATAGACGACACAATCGATGATTTATAAATATTTATGAAACAATTTTTATGCTTGTAGTATTGTTTTGTTCAAGACATTTATGTGCTAATCAAATGATTTGTGCATAGATAAAAAAAACATTGTTGTTTATACGATTGTCTTTAATTATTTACTTCAAATATGAGCTCAGCCTGTTTTTCTGTAGGAAGTTCAACATAAATTAGCTGAATGGAGAAGTTCTGGTTTGAGAAAAACAACTTCTACTCACCTTTAGGACATCCGCTTTGAATATACAAATATATTTATTTTCACAACTTTCGCTTGAGTCTATGACAAATGTGCTTTAATAAATCTCTTTAGCTTAACTAATTTCTTACCCACCGCCTTTTTTATTTGATGAGCTGTCAAAATTTGCAATTACCCAATTTATATAGTTTAATGTGACAGCAAAACAGACGGAAATGCTTTTGTAAAACTTCAAAATCACACAATAGTATTTCGATGACTTGAAGCTTTAGTTAAAGTCATAAATTTTCAGCTCATTACAGTTTTGTTAATGTTATTTAGCACGCGGTTTGTCACGTAATCGAAAATGGAGCCCCAAAACCAGGCTCAGTTGGTAGTTGGCAGTTGGCAGTTGCCAGTTGCGAGATGTCAGTTGTCAATTTGGAAGCTGCACTAATGATAAATCCACAGCCAAAGCTCAAGCATAGTTACAGTTGTAGCAGCAAAAGCGTTAACAACATCGACAATAATGATAACTAAAAGTCTTTGGCTTTAATATATAATTTATAGACATTGGGAAGCGTTTCGAATTGAGTTGAAGTTTTGCGCAAGCTGACAAAGCAATCGACAGACCGAGACTTTAATTTTAATGAACTGCTCAGTAGCTCAACACTCTCACTTTTATTTTTACTCTTGAGGCCGTGTAATTAAAAATTACATATACATATGCCTGCGTATTTATAGTTATAATACATAATGCAACTGATTACTTAATTAAACTGTAGCGTATCGGGTTATATAATATTCCATTTTTTTGGCTGGATAGTGCAAGTTGACTTTTCTTTGACCCAAAAAGAAAATTTAATTAAAGTGCACGCCTCGTTGCAGAACACACACATACCTTACACACACACACACACTCAGTGGGGCATGCACACCCACATTTCACTAACTAAACCAATTGGTCAGGCTTCGGTTTTGGGTTGGTCCCTGACCGCAAACGAGAACGCCTCACAGTTATAATAATATTGCGCATACGCCACCTACAACGTCCGTAGCAGCAACAGCAGCAGCAGCAGCAGCAGCAACAACAACTATGCCTTTCGGCCTGCTGAGGCTGCAACTCCTCTTTGCTGTCTGCATGTTTCTCTGTTTGCCTGTGCACAAAATATAATAACAATATTTTTCAAACAACAAAAGAAATCAACTAGAAGCGCCCTGAGCACCCAAAAAAAAAAAAAAAACTAAAACAACAACACAGAAAGCCAACCAAAAACCAAACCCATTTTAACCGTTAAGCACATTTGACTAAATCTGCTACACATGGCAGCCCATAGAGCCTCCTCCTTCAGGTGAATGCAATTGTCGAGGGGCAGGTGCAGTAACTGCATTTGCTGCAGGAAATGCGCAGAACATGCGCGAGCTTCAACTGGAATGGTTTAACTTATTCTTTTCTTATTTTTTTGGTAGATAGCAGATCGCTATACTAACAACAATAGATAACAAGAATTAGTGAAGATTGCTTAAATATAACCGACGTTTATTTACACTAACTACGACTTTACGTAGCGTGGACAAGCTTGCAGTTAAAGTAATAAATACAGAGTGAAAAAAACAAAAAATACACACACATATATCGAATAACAAAAGCATTAAACGATTGAAAACTAAATGTCACGTTATATTTAAATTAAATATTTCATAAAACATTAATGAACAATTCATTTGATTCTTTAATTCAACTCTATTTATTTCATTTCTCAAAGTTAGCTACGGCTTAAGCCATAAGTTGTCCTATAATGTTCCAAATAATATTTTGAACACTAAAATTTAAAGCTAAAAATATAACAATCTTTTAACGACAGACTATTGTCATAGCTAATATGCTCATATAGCGAGTGTATTTAAAAGGTAGCACGAACGCAGGTCACTTGTTGCTGCAGGAAGCTAACAGCAGAGATGGCAGCGGCGACGGCGGCGGCAGCAACTGACAAGAGGAAGAGTAACTGAAACAGCCCACATGCTGCACACACACGAGGCGAGTGAAAACAGTTAAGACAACAACAGCCACAACAACAACAACAACAACAGAAACTACAAAACTGCAAACTGCCAACTGGCAACTGGCAACAGGAAGACCTTAAACTTGGCCTCAACGGCAGCAATAGCAGCGTCGACGACGCCAGCAACATCGTGAAACCAACAACAATAACAGCAACAACAGCAACAACAACTGCTGCACAGTCAAACACACAATTCAATTTTATTTCATTTACGTAGTAGTAGTTGTTGTTGTTGCCGTTGCTATTGCAGTTGTTGCTGTTGTTGTTGCCATTCGCTTGGCTCGTTTGGCTGCCTGGTTGGCAGTTTGTGTGTGGGCTGCTCCTCGTCGGCTCTTCGGATCGTTTGGATCGTTTGGATTGCAGCTCCTCGAGCGCCAGCTCATGAATGGGAGCCGCAGATTGCCGCTGCTTCTAAGTCATTTCTAGTTGTTGGTGTTGTTGTTGTTGTTGTTATCTTCGTTTGCTTTTTTGTGAATTGGCGTAAAAATGTTGTGAGAACAAATGGTTGTTAACTTTTGCACATTTTTTTGGTCTCTCTGCAAACGTTCGTTTTTTATATTAGTTTTTTGTGTTGATTTTGTCTTTGCTGTTGTTGTTGTTGTTGGCGCGTTAGATTGCGTTTAACTGTTAACCGAATGCGCGCAGCAAGTTCCTTGCCTAAATCTTTCGTTTCTTTCTGCGCGTGATTTTATTGCCCAAGCCAAAGTTTGCTGTCGTTGTTATTGTTGTAATAATAATAATCATTGTAAATATGTGCACGCCAGTCCAGTCCAGTGATTGAACGAACTGCGCCTGTGCCGTTAGGGTTTCCTAATTTTTCTTATTCGTTGTTGTTGCTGTTGATGTTGGTTTATTTTGTTTTTGGGTAGGGCACTGAATGAGCCGAAGGAGGTTATGGATTAGTGGGACACAGGTGGGCATTATCTCATAAATTGAAACCATAAAGTGTGGGTGGTTACATAGTTAAGCGCATGATGGAAGATAGATGGATCAATCAGTTAGTTAGTTAGTTGAAAGAATTTTTATAGAATCAAGAATTATCATTTTACGATTAGCTTAAGTTATTAGTTAGAAAATGAATATCATGCTACTTCTTTGAGCTACTGTATTGATGGCCTCCAAACTCCAATCAAACCCTCTTTAAAGCAGAAAGCGAAATTAGCCTAAAAGTGTCACCGACCCGCAACCTTGAAATACAAACACTGCACAAAAAACTATTATAAGAGATGGGAGGGGGCCATTAGTTGTGAAAGACAAAAACATTAACATATTACGACACTCAAGAGTTGCTTATTGAGCAGAACAATACAAAGATACATCTATAAAAACGCGTTGATTGTAGAATCTATTTAAGGGGACTATAAAACATAGCTATTGTAAGCAACAGGAGATCAAAACAAAAAACTATGTAAAGCCAGAAAAGATTGTTGACGAAAAACTTAATACAAAAACTTGCCTTTTATATGCAAAAAGAAAACAACAAATACATTGACGACGACATATATAAAAATTCATTTAGTTTTTTGATGGCTGTGACAAAAAAAACTAGCCACAGAGAGACGAGCCCAAGTTGAAGTCTGGCTAAACCAGATTTGTGAAGGTCAGCTCGTTTGGCACCTCTGCCTTTAGGCGGTCCAACTCAGCTTTAACTTCCTATGGATGCTGTATTTTGGGAGTCTCCCTTCCCTCCCTCTCTCTCTCTCTCTTTCTCTCTCTGTCTCACTCTCTCTACATCTCCCGCTCATAGAGTGCAGCTGGGATTTTAACTTTAATTGCGTGTCAAGTGCTCATTTGGCCAATAAATCAGGCAACCTTTGAATGCAAATAGTTGGGTCAACGCTTAGCCTATTTGGCCTCTGTGAGCGACAGAGTCACAAAGTCTGTGGCCTGGCAATTAGCGCAGCTCATGAGCAGCGTTGAATTTATATTATTAGATGGCTTTACAGTTATGCCAACTGATTTGTGACCGTCGCTGCCTTTCCTTTCTTACAGCATTTAGTCAAAGTCACACCAAAAGTCAACTGCAGTCAGACATTGAGACACAGTCAGTGGCTCTGTCCCAGCCTGAGAGTCTGCCTCTGTCTCAGCTTCAGTGTTCGTCTCCGTCTCCGTCTCCGTCTCCATCATCGTCATAGTCATCGTCATCATTCTCATCTCGTGGTGTTGCAGAGTAGGTTAATAGTGCCAAAACGTTGCGACGAGTCATTGCAGCAGCCACAGCAGCATCAGCAGCAGCAACATTTATAGCAATGACTATAAGAACAAACGTTGCGCCATTTCTTTTGTGGCACAGCAGTTGCACCCTTTCATTCTTATAGACAGTTTGCCCATTTGAGTTTTGCCCCTTCCCTAATGTCAAATATCATTATTATGCGCCCCAGTCTGAACCGAAAGCGCGAATCGAGAAATTGCCAAAGCGAGTGCAGCATATTTATGCAGCATTATTATTTATTTTATTGACAGCTTTTCTTATACACTGCCAACTTGATTGAGAGTCACTTCAATATGTTAGGTAGTTCGATCGTTGTGTTAAGATGAAAATGCAAACACTTTTTCTGTATAACTTTTAGAGTCTCTTTAAGCCCGCTCAAGAGCTAAATATATACTTTCAAACAGAAAGAACTTTGAGTAGAAGATCGAATAGTCAACTTTATGTGGTAGAGTAATAGTAGTAGGTATTCATATAAGTATTTTCGATAAGCTATCCTAGCAAAGAAGTTCGATCCGATTCTTTCTGAATAGACTTTGTTATAATGTTCTAGAATAGATTTTTAATTTTATTCAAAATCTTACCATTGAATTCGATCCTTTTCTATGTGATTTTGAATCCTCTTACTTTCCCCATAGAGCAATCCAATGTCGTAGCATTGGTTTAGTATTTGATCCCATGCCCTGTTGTCTTACTTAATGCCTTCTGATCGGTTCAAGCGAAAACTGAATGCTCCAATCGACTGCAACATGAAGTTGCAAGCTCGGCAGCAGCAAAAAAAACACAGTCAGTCCAAATCGGCAACGACTGCTGCTGCCACAGTCCAAGTGCCAATAATTTCCAGCTGTCCAGAACGAACCTTTTACTTTGCGCTAATAAATTGCCACTAAACGACTTCGTTGGGAGGGGATGAAGGGGATCAGGAGTTTTTCTTTCTCTGTGTCTATAGAGTGCGGCATGCGCTACAATTGTTGCGCCATAATTTCCCATCAAATTTTTCACACTCGCTGCAGCCGGTTGCGATAATCAAATATTTGACCTCTGCTGCAAATAAATTTCAATGCAATCACAACAACAACCAGTACCGAAAAATGCCCGGGAACGTGAAAGCGCAATGTCTGCGCCGACGTCGCTGTCGACGTTGCGTGTTAAACACAATTCAAAGTCTATAATTATTGTAGAATTGCCAGCAGAACCAAACATGGGACACATCGGAGGCAGTGGCAGGGGAACGGGCAACGGGCACGTTTCCAGATCCCAGGCAAAGAGGCTGGCAGCTGCTTGCAACTTGCAACTTGCAACTTGCATCTTGCAGCTCGCGACTGCACATGGAACATGAAAATTGTAGCGTGTAGCTGGCAAAAAAAATTCCAAACACACATTCTAATTCCACATTCGCTTGACTCAGACTCAGATTCAGACTCTAACTCCAACTCTAACTCCGATTCCGACTGCGACGCTTTGACACACTGCTGGCAGGGAGCTGAAGCTGGGGATCGCTATCTTTGCTGGTTGTGATTCAGTTGGGGCGCCTGTGAGAATCGCTTGCTTAACTGTTCACAGATCTTCGGCTAGCACTGTGTGTGTGTGTTTGTGTGTGCAATTAATGCCTAGAACTGTGACTGCTATTTGTGTTTGCCTTTTTTTTTCGGGGAAGCGGAAGCATTGCACACGCCCACTTGTCGTTTGCTAACTGGCACTGCAGTTGCATCGACTTGATGCTGGCTATCGTTGTCGACGTCCATGGGACGTGCCATACCTGCAACCAGTCAGCCAGGACTCTGAGCCACATCATGCGGCACGCCTACACACCATTTATGTGTGCCTCTGTGTGTGTGTTGTGTGCCGGCATTAGTTGAAAGTTCTATGCCGACTAAACCTAATTGTAAACTGTTGTTAGCAGTTGCCTAACTGTTGCTTGTTAGCCGCTTGTTTATTAACAATTTAACGCTCCACACTCTCACAAACACTTACACACACACACAGTCACACACGTGACCACATGAAATTCGTAACAGACGCTGCTCTCTCTTAACTCAACTCAACTCAACTAAACTTGCAAACTCCTGCACGTTAGTAATCGTTTTGGGGGAGGGATAAGCGAAAAGGGGCGTTACTTATCAACTGCATAGTCCACTAACAAAATTTATGCACTGTAAACTGTTTTGGCAGCACATAAAATGCGCCGTTTTATGTGCTGACCGTTTGACCTTTTGCATGTGTTAAGTTCTTCACACTTCTGCAATGTTGTTCTTTTCGTTGTTGTTCTCATTGTGATTGTTGCTGTTGTTGTTGTAATTGTGTGTTCATAACTGTCACAGGTCTGCAAATGGGGCGTGCTGGGTGGCTTTGCAATTGGTGGGCGTTTAACTCTGTTACAGTTAAGCTTTGAGGCACTTTTTCAACTGCTCTTTCTGTCGCAATATCAAAAGACTTAGGCAACGAACCTGACTTAGGCCAACTATCTGATAGGTGGAAAAAATGCAAATAATAAGTTGGCGATAAAAGAGTTAAAGTTGTAAACATTTATAAGCACTCGCAGAAGTCTCATTCTGCGATATTTTATTACTTTAGTAACGAATGTTGATTTCGGCTTTAATCATGGTTTGACCTTTTGACTGATCTCTGATTTTAATTTTCTGTAGTTATTAAAATTTTAAATTCTAAATTAATTAAATTTGTCCAAACTAGTTATACATATTTGCAAGTGGAATGTGTTTTATATGGTGATTTCAGCTATAGACTTATTTATGTTTAATTCATTTAAGCAAATAAAGCTCTCAAATTTGAATTTGTGAATAACAATGTAATATGTTAATTATAAGCAATTAAAATACTCTTAATTAATACGATTTTTTTAATCTTTCCATCTCTATTAAGTTGAAATAAACATAATAGCTGGAAAATATTTATTTATGAGCTTATTGGCCCTTAAACTAACTATTGTTTATTTTTCTCTTTATACTTACAGGTAAGTTGTGGATCGCGAAACAAGCAAAAATAAAATCGAGCTGTGCGAGGTCTAAAGTTATGTAAGTTGGCAACCAGCAATGCAAATAATTGGCCAGTTAGTGGAATGGGAGAGCAACGCCCTAAAGGCAACAATAAGTAAACAAAACAAAACTAAGCCGAAATTGTAACAATGCCAAACCAATTTTAATTTAAATTGTTAAACATTTGGGTGTGTGTGCTTATATACGTATATAACTCTGCGAATGTGTGTGTGTGTGTGTGTGTGTGTGTTGTGTGGCTTGCATAAGTTGCAATTTGAGCTAAATAAGAGTCAGATTCAGTGAAATAATAACGGGCAACTAGAGCTAATGATGCGACATGTAGCAAAGTTGTAGCATGTGGAAAGCATGTTGAAGAAAGGGGTGATCGACAGAGGGGAGACATTGACAGGGGCGGTGGCGAGTCTGATTCAAAAATGCGTCACGCTTACCGTTAGAGCACGCACACAGCATGCATGCCAGTCCCCATGGGAGCTGTGCAGCATCCCAAAAGTTCAAATCTAAACGTGAAAACCCATTGCTGGCTTCCGTGTCTGTTATCTCCACCGCCCCCTTCTTACCCCTTCTTGTCACACAGACATTGCCACAACTAGAGGCAGTGGCACTGCCCAGCATGTGGTGCGCTCCCTTTTTGGCAAATTTGGTGCAGCATCGCAGCAGAGCCTTTCACAAAATCTAATCAGCAAACGGGGCGGCCATTCGGATTCGGATTGGATCGTAGCAATTTACTCAAGAGCAAAATTAGCAAACTAACTCGGCGCACAGTTTGATGCTGTGGCACTTGATTTACTGCCACCACCAGGCGGAGGAATAGCAGAAGGAGGAGAAGGAAAACCTGGCAGAGGGGATGCTTCAAATTGTTAACTTTTACTCGTACATACGATACCATACGAAACGAAACGAAACGAAACGAAACGATACGATACAATATGTGCAAATCTCAACATGGAAATCTTGTTAGCCCGCCAACGGCCTGGTATCCTGTGGGGCATTCTAATTGAAATTCCTGGCGTTTGCCAAGAAGATGAAGATGCCGACAACGTGGTGCAACTTAGAGGCAATTGCAAGGCAATTCAGACGCTATTCGCATGTCTTCATGTGATGCAAATTTGATCCCATCTGTGGACAATTAGTTGTCAATATTGCGCATACGACAATGTAGGCAAAAGCAACAATACAAACAAACGAGTCGCAAACAAAACGTATAACAGCAAAACAAACAAACAAAAAAAGACTAAATGACTGACTCATTTGCCAACGTTTTGCAACACGCAACGAAAATCAACACACGCAACTGACCAACGCACAGTGTGGCAAACTGTATACGAAATGCAAGAAATTTGACTGAGTTTAAAATAATATTATTTATATTTTTGTAGTAATGTTATCTCTTCAAAGTTCATTTAAAATACTGTAATCTGTTTAATAAATTCTTTCTGTAATGACAGTAGGAAAATGGTTTAAAGTATTTTAGAAATACAAGTGAGTTAATAGCAGTTTCCCATTACGTGTCTTAAGTTTTAATTACTGTTCAACATAGTTTGCCCCACTATGCAGCAACAAGTGGCGTCCAGTTGAGCATAACTGGCAGCCGCCGTGACTGGCATCGACACCTCAATGCTTACCTTCTAGCTCGCAGCCTTACCAGGTCTACCATATTTATGTCAATGGACACATGAAGCCCATCAAGAGCAGCAGCCAGCATTTGCATAAATTCAGTAGATGGCAAACCCACTAACTAACCAAAAAAAAAAACCCGCCCCGTTTTAGGCGCAGCAACTTTTGAACATTTATTGTAAGTTGGGCAATTGATAGAGACCACGGCAATTTCCATGTGTGTGACACATATCCGAGTATATTTGTTGTTGTTTTTTTTTGGGTGGGGGAAGGGGGGGGGGGGTACGGTGAACAGGTGAAACATGACCACAAGGCGTTGCGCGTATGTGACTCAGACTAGGATTAATATACATACAGTGGAGTGTGTAGCAATCAACGATGGGGCGTTCCGTTAACCTGAGAGACTTTTACAGCCACCAAATTGTGCATTTGCCCCTCAGAGTTTATGTGATATTTATGCCATGGCACGCGCTTCGGGGCAGTCTCAGACTAGACTCGAATGTGAATGCAGCAATGGCCCAAAGGAGCATATCTATTAACAGACCTCGCAGCCATATAAACCTGTCTAAGGTAAATCATTGTAAACTATGTCAGCCATAAGCTCTCAGATGTTGACTACTCACTGGCTGGGTCAATACTTTAATATGTCAAAAGATTTACAAGTTGAACTTGTGTAGACATTAGTAGACATAGCCCCAAAGGCTAGAGATCAGAAAAGAATGCATAGCAATAAGCTGAGAAATTGTAATAAGTATATATATAAGAAGTGAAAGAACTTAATAAATTGAGTATAGAAATATTATAATTCTAGTGAATGAGTTTTTAAAATAATAATTGTAGAGAATTCTGAGTGGGTGGAAATTTAAGTAAAATTTAAAATATAAAACTATGCAGGTTTATTCATAAGTAACATATAGTACAGAAGTCTCTACTCTATTCTATCTTTTATATATTCTACCTTGCAGCCAATATAATTGAAAAGTAAATAAATGTTTTAATTGATATTTTAGAACATTGCTTGAATCTCCACCAAAATTCAAATACAAGTTCAAAGCTCAATAAATTTTAATTTCTTTTAATAGTGTATCATAAACATTCTGACCGCAGATAAGCAGCTGCTGCTGTAATTATATAAGAAAATCTCATAAAATCCCATTTTTGTTGAGTTCTTTGAGCTCTATAAATCAAACTGACTTCTGACGGCTCAAATTCCAGGGAGTTTTACAGTTTAATAGCTTAAGAACCTACCGTGGGTGGCCCATAAGTCTAAGTACACCATACTCAGAGTATAATGTGCACACACACACACACACACACACACGCTGCTCATAAGCGATCATAACTCAATAGAAAAGGCTCATTAGCAGCACACGCAGCCCAAAAATACCATAGTCATTAGGGTCTATAGTAGGTGGAGGGTGTGGCAGGGTGTAGAGGGGCATGGTAGGTTACTTTTTGCCTGGATCCATGCCGCAAAACACTGTGCACCACAGTAGCCCCAATTTGTACGAGTTTTGTTCCACAATGTAGAAGCATTCTAACTAATAGCCAAACATTCTAGAAATAGAATGAGGCTGGGCGTGGAACAGAGAGGGAAAGAGAGTGACAGAGAGAGAGAGAGAGAGAGAGGAAGCAACATAGAGGTTTTTGAGGGAGATTGCTATAAAAGTGGAGCTCAATTTCCTTGCTGCCCACGGAGTCAACGTCATCGTCGTCATCGTCATCGTCATCCTCATCGTCATAGCTGGCGTTGGAGTTTTGAGCTAAAGTTAGAATTGGAGTCTTCATCGTCGCCGCTGGTCACGTCAAGCCGTGCGCGTAATGAGCGTTAAATTTGTGGCCCGCTTTTGTTGCCGTTGTTCTTTTTTTGTTTTTTTGTTTTTGGGCAAGTTCTAATCACCGAAGAACACGCTTCGTTATTAGTTAAATTAGTCACAAAACGGTTACCAAAACATTTCCAGCTAAACTTTAATTATTGCGAATTTTTATGTTCTTCTTTTCCTTGTTGTTGTTGTTGTTGTTGTTTTTGTTTTTGCAACTTCTAATGAAAACTCATTAAACGCTTTGGCAACAAAGTGGCTTTTTATAGCCTTTTATAGTTGTACTCTCTGATGGGCTTGATCACAAATGTGGGTCAGCATAAATTATGAAAGAAATAAATTATGCTCAGCTACAGCAACAACAACAACTACAACAAACACAAGTACAAAGTACTTAGTTGTACTTGGTAAGAGAATTTGCCATCCAGTTTATTCGCCTGCCTTTCACTGCTATCAATAAATTTGTTGTTTTGGCTCGTTGCGATGCCTACGATAAAGACAAACGGCCTGCCAATATGAATTAGCTAAGCGATGGAATTTGGCCAGTTGGTAAACAACTTGAACCACAGCCAGTTCTACACTGCTCCTTCTACTTCCCCCTGTTAGCAATTCCCTATTTCTGGTATGGCGACGGGAACGTGCTACTTCAATATCATCATTATCATTAGCAGAGCTTTGCGCCCAGAAAGCAGCAAGCAGAACTGTAGCAGTTGATAAATGTTAATGTTGATAGCCAGCGAAAAGCATTAAAACAAGTAAGAGTACTTCAATTGAGACTTGTAGACCAGCAGATACCCTGTAATCAGATGGAAAATAACTCAATTTGATATGTGTTCTTATATTCAAATTGGGTCATAGACTGCATTTTATTACTTCACCTACCATATGTGTGATCTACAAATCTCTCTCACCTCAAAAGCAGCGCTTTCAAATGTCAAAAGAATTTTGAAAGATTTGTTAAAATTTAAAAACTAATTAATTAAATTAAATTTCTTATTTGATGGAACTTAAATGTAGAAATACATTTGCTTGAATGCTTGTATAAAATATAGTAAAAAGCTATAATTTTATTGAAAATACACATTTAAAAAAATATCTCTGCATTTAACGTACTCCAACATCTCGGTTCTTGATTAAAGTAGTTTTTTTAGATATTATTGGAACATGATACGACTCACTGTATCATGTTCCAATATACTTAATAAAAACAAACAAATAATATTTGTGTGAAACTACTTTAATTCCAGAACTAAACCATATTTAGATTTACCTAATTATCTAAAAAACTAATATGTTTATTTTAAAGTTTCTAATGATTACATAATGCATTTTAAATGTCATCATACCCTTTTGGTAAGTGTATAAAATGTGCATTAGCTTCCTGCTAGCCAAAGGTTAACAAAGTTCAACAACGAATTCCATTCATTGCCTGCAACTGGTGCTGAAACTGAAGCTGGAGCATTCATTGACGATGTTGTTGTTGCTGTTTGCTATTTGTTGTTATCGTTGTTGTTGCTTTCAACACGCTCTGCCAATAAATTTGCAGCACTTGTTACGCTTTTTAACGGTCCCAAACCACTCTCCAAACATTCCTTTGGCATTGGCATTACCAACAGAGATCTATTTTTGCTTAACAACAAATATTTTCTTGTACATTTTACAACTTGTTGTTGTCTCTCTTTTTTTGTTTCTTGTTGTTTTTGGCATTGGCCATGCAGGAAACTGAAATTGCACTCCATTAAAGTTGGGCAGCCAAAAACACAAAACAAAAAAAAACGGAGATCTTGTTGAAATTTTGCAGGCTTGGTAAGAGTAGATGCGACTTATTCGATTAGAGCTGATTTAGCTAAAGGTTAACAGCAGCCGCCCAAAAGTGTTGAGTTTTTCTATGGAATTTCCGCTCGTGATGTTTTCCGCTTTGATTTTTTGTCCCTCTAGTTGCATAGCATTCATTTGATTGCATCGCTTTGTCATGGCCTAATGTAACATACAAGTATGGAAACTGTTCGCTACTGTATGCATTTTGCTATGAGTACAATTTGTCAAATCACCTTCGGCATAGCAGAGATACTATATGTATGTCCATATGGAATGATTTGCATAAACCATATGATAACTCAAATGTATGTATATGTTGCCCACAGGCAACGTGTGCTATTAGCCTAGAAAGAAGCCATCCATCCAGCTAATATCTAAACAACCATTCATTCACACAATTTGCCATATCTAAGCGCCATTGCTTGATAATGATCATGATCATGTTAATGATTATGATGATAATCTTTTTGGCAGCTTTTTGTTTGTATAATTGGTGAGGTTCTTTTGCCATCGACGTCGACGTTGACGACGACGTTTTGTGCTAATCACTTTAACATTTACAGCCGCTTTTTGACCCGCTTTTGCTACAGCTTCAGCTTCAGCTGCTGCTCTGTGCGGTTTGCCGTTGTTGTAATTATATTGCCAAGTAACCATTTACAGTTTGAGAGGCGTTGCGTGTCGTTAATGATGGGTGATCTATGCGAAATTTTACAATACTTGCCAGCTAAGCAGATGTCTACGATTGGGAAATACATACTCCCCTCGCGGCATGTCACGAAATATTTATGCTCAATACAAATTTTGATCGATCGAATGTTATCATTATTGGAAATTGTACTATACTGAATGGCTGCAACTTGTAGCTGAACTAATTTGCGTCTTAAGAAAGTTTGCATAGAATTAAAAAGCTTGAATTTGTATATGTTGTATGTTTTTTGTTCTGCTAATCACAAAATAAGGAAATGTTAGGAAGTGCTTAGTTAATAATACAATTTTAAGTATTTAAATTTATTGGAGTGGAGTATCAATAATAATAAATTGTTAATTTCAATTAAATTAAATAATTAACAAAATAATTAATTCTGCACAAATAAAAAAGTTAATTATATATTATTTATATGTTAAGTGTGATAATAAAGCACATCAATTTGTTCTATATTTCTCATTTTTTTTAAAGTGTTGTCTTCTTTAGGTCTTATCTACTTAGGCCAATTTTTTCAATGTCTATATTGGATCTTAAATAACTATCCAAATGATAACATGACGTTAAATGTATAGAATCGTAAAACTCAAAGATATCTACCAATTAAAATGTAACTGGACGTTGTAAATCGTGCCTTAGTATAATTCATTTGTATAGGGTCGTGAGAAATTGACACTTATATACATATTTATACTTATATAAAAATGTACAAAAATGGTCGCTTATGCTTTAGTGGTGGTTACAGATCGATATGTAAAATTATATCATATTTACATACTCTTTCCATATAAATTACATCATTAAATTTCCCAGCAAATAATCAACATAAAGAGAAAACTATTCATAGGTCAAATTACAACAAATATATCAAATTTCTTAACTAGTTAAAGCATTTGCAATTGTTTTGTTAAGCTTTTGCATAATTTCGTTACATTTAACTGTTTGACTAGCTAACGAGATCTAATTTAATACACACATTTACTATTTTTTCCTTTTATTATCTAAACTTTCCGCCTTTATTTATAATCGAGCATTATTCCAGCTACACGCCTATTTGTTGGAGTAGAGCTTGGTTAATAGGGGGGATGGTGTGTGGTGTGGAAGGGGGTGGTATGTCGGCCAACAAACATTTAGTTTGGCGAGATCACGACACTATCAATTAGAGGCAACAACCAAGGCACAAGACAATTGTTTAGGACTCTCAAGAGTTGGAACTCGTTAGCGGGGCGTGTCAGCCGTTTATCATTTCTGCAGGTTTCGTAATGGAAACAAAAAACTAAACCAAACAATAAACATTTCGTGAGCTGTGTGTTATTTTTTTCTTTTTTCCTTTCAGTTAATATTACAACAATTGCTCTGAATTTGTTTGGGAACTTTCGGACCACACTTAATTATGCAAGTGGCCGACACCCACAAAGAAATCCCAAAAATAAACGAAACAGAAGAGTTTTCTTTCTTAAAGTAATTTGCATGAAATTAGCTTCGTTTTTTTGTTTAGCTATTTCGGTTGCAGTTTATAAGAAGGTCGCTTACAACAACTTTGAAGGTTGCCCCTGTCATTTTTTTATTATATTTAAATTTTGTAACTGCATTTTATAGTGTGCTTTGTAGAGTGCGCCAATTAAGGGCAAAGGCCAAATCTTAAACATTTTGATGCGTTTTGCTAATGAATGCAGCCAAAGCTTTATTATCATCATAGTTTTTATAGGGTTTCACATGGTGGCCCTTTAAAGAAAACGCTGTTTGTCACACTGACTTATTTTTCTGCCACTTGACCAACTGAAATGATGTCAGACAGATAGAGAAAAAGGTAAAACGACTCTGGCAAAACCTCTGCTTTGTCATCTTCGGTCCGATGATGCCCTCAAAACAGGTCTCTCCCTGTGACTGCAGATTAAAATGTTAGTAGGTGCAACTAGGTAGACATTCGCTTACATACAAATGGACAGACAGTTGGACAGACAGTCGGCACTCAGGTGACTTGTTTGCCGTTGCTTGGCTTCCTGCTCAGAAGGTCTAAACATGTCGCTGACTCTTTCAGCCTTTTCCCAAAGTGCATTGCGGTTTCTGTAAAGACGGAAAGTGTTTTTCATCTCAATTTACAAGCTGCAGTAAGGTCTAGTGAAGATACATAAAGGCCCAGGATATCTTCTAGTCTAGCAACATTTTTTTTTTGACATGCTGCTGGAGCTAAGAAGCAAAAAAAAAGAACAACATCAAAACATGTCAGGGCGACACTTTGACCATGTTGCAAAAACAACGAGTTGCAGCAAAAACAACAGCAATAACAACGACAACAACTCAATGTCAAAAGTGCATTGAAGACTAAAGTCAGGGTTAACAGGTAGTCAGCTTTTGCCAGGAGGCAGTCAGCCAGCTTAACAGACAGACAAGCAGACAGACGGGCAGACAGACAGACAGAGAAACTGAAAAGTCAGTAAGTCAGACGGTTTGCACAGTTTTTATTTGGCTGCAAGTTTGTGTTGTTAGTGTTGTTTGTGTTTGTGTTTGCTGTATTTGATGTGAGCAAAAGTTCAAGTTGGCTGGCCCAGGCAGACAACAAACAGTGGGCGTGGCCACAACTAAGTCAATAGTTGCAGCGTCTTAACGGATGTTTTTTAACAAACTCTTGAACGTGAACAGCTAGCAAAATAAAAAGGACATGAAAATGCAATTAGAAAATTGTAATTAAATTGAAAATAATATAAATTTAAGATGTTTTAACATTAATAAATTTCAAAAACAAATTAAAATTTGAAATTTATTGAATATAGTAACATATACGCTCAACCCGGAATCTTGTTGAGCCCGTGAGCTATGTCATCCAGCGAGGCCAACAAAACTATAATAAATCTATTTATTTCTCAAGTCAAAACAAAATATAAAATAGTATAATATTATTTATGAATTTGTATCTGAGTATGAGTGTAATAAATCATATGCTCATATGAATCTTACGATTGCAATAACTTAAGTTTTTAAATATGTTTGTTATTAACATTTGCATTACAAAAGATTGCGCCATGTGCTCATCTTCAGTACAAATATGACATCAAGAGTTAGGAACTACTGACTGAGTCAGAATCGTAAGCAAAGCTGGGATCATTGGATGAATTAATAATCAATATACACTGCGTAGTATCCATATTATCCATACAACTCTTAGTTTGAATATTTAGTATATAATTCAATGAAAAACAGTTTAGTTTTTACTTTGACGCACTTAACACCCTTTTAAGCCTTATAAAGGTTAAACAAATATAATGCTTGAGTCCAACTTGTGAAAGAGAAAATGAAATCAAGAAAACAACTCAAGTTTTTGCATTTGATGGCGCACTAAAGATGTCATATTTATTTGCCATTTTGCATTGGATTTGAGTTGCAATCGAGTTGAGTCGCAAGTCTCCGGGGATCTTCCATCTCCCCCGCCTGACTCATAAATTTTGATTACACACTCACATCGCAACTGTCGCCGTGCATGCACATAAATGTTAATTGTGTTTTATAGACTTTTGATTTTTCATCATTTTTTATAGACCCCCTCATGTATTTTCATTAGACAGGCAAATGGAAAACATAAAATAATATAAACAGAGATCGTTTCCTTATGCTGCCACATTTGTTGGCTTCCGCCTGGCCATAAAAACTAAGCATTTGACGGCTTCAATCCAATCGATCGATTTGTTTGATTCAATGTTGACGTTCATGTCTCAACACTTCTCTTCAATTGTGTTGACTTTCAATTTCACTCAACACACACCAAAGTTGTCAGCGCTTTTTTTATCTATAATTATGGAAAATGCTTAACAACTTTTACTTCTTCCGCTCTCCAGATATATGTACATACACATCCACATTTACCCAGAATAAACAGTGGAGAGTGCTGCAAGTGCATTTTGTTATTGTTGTTGAAATTTGAAAGTGCTAAATGGTGTATGTTGTTGGGTCATAAACACGTGACAACTGCGGAAGTTGTTTGGATTTCGGTTTTCTGACAACAACTGCAACCAACATTAAAGCCCTTGATGTGGCTTTAATATGTATCTTTTTATGGTTTATTGCATTGGCCTGTTAGCATTATTTTTCAATTTGATATACAATTAAAGTTACCTTTCTTGCAATAAAAATATATTCTCTACACTTTTTGGTAGACTCAGTAAATTTGTATTTCATTTAAGTGCGCTGACAATTTCATTGAATTCAATTATTTAGTAATTTGCTGAAAAATAGTAACATTTTTATTATATACTTACTTGGCAACAGAGCTAATATTTTGTACACGTTGTTAAAGTAAACTTTAATCTATTTATAACAGAATGGCCAATGGAACTTGTAACTCATTTTTTTGTTAGCTAAAATTAGAAATCTGGTCAAGCTGATAAATGATTATGGCAACGCTTCCAATTACTTCATATAATTTATTAAGTAAACTCAATTCTAAATATAGCTAAAGTTATAATTACATTTTAATTTATATCCCTTTAGGACAGACAGCAAATAGATCACAAGTAAAGTTATATACTTAGATTCTTCATCTCGCTTATGCACATTTATATTATAGTCATTATTCTCCGTTCATCCCATTTTTAGTGGGTATTAATCAGTTGACCTTCTTTCCCATTCAGTTACATCATTGCCGATCAATTTTAGATCTAGTCAAGTCTTAAAATTAGTCATGTTTTAAGAGTTTTCATGTTCTTTGTGTGCAACATACCCTATGGGCAGATGATGCAGCTGATGGTGGCTATATCTATGCATCTTTTGGCACAGTAGCTACAAAATGCAACCAAATTGCTGGCTTTAACGGCAACTGGCAGGTAACATCGCATGGAGTTGTTGTATTCAGCGCTTTGGGTCAGTAATTAATTCACATCATGGGCGCATGATTTGCACTCAAATGCTTTGGGGTCTGCCACTTTTGGCTCTGGACAATTGGCCAATTCATGCGCTTTAATTACTTCATAAAAGCCAAGACATGGCCCTTAGCCACAGCAGCAACACTAACAATAACAATAACAACAATAACTTGGCCTAACTGTTCTCTGATTTTTGCGCGCAACTTTTTTTTTTGTACCTTTTATTTTATTATTGTTGCTGCTTATTGCGCTTTGATCATCATATGCTGGCTGCTGCTTTTGTTGTTGTTTAATGATAGACCTAAAGGTATTTGTTGTTATTGTTATTGTGATTGTTATTGTTATTGCTATTCTTATTGTTATCGTGTTGTTTTAAAGCACGTCCCTCTCTCTCTGTCTCTTTCCCTTTTTACCTCTGTCTCTGTTTCTCCATTAATTCTTTTTATGGTCATCAATTGTTTGATCATTTTCAAGGTTCGATCAACTTTCAGAGCTACAACAAATAAAAGATGCTGCCGCCCATCCATAGTTGTATGGACTTTCATTGATGTTAACTGGAGTATAAAGCTCTATATTAATAGGTGTGTGTGTGTGTGTGTGTGCGGCACGCTTCAACGGCTTTTCTGGGCGGCCATTTCACACCATTAGACGCCTGCATCTCTTTAAACTAGTTTCAAGTGCTCATTAGCGGGGAGTGTTAATCACTCGCTTATCAAAACACCGCCCAGATTTTATATCAAGCACAAAATTATTAAAAAGCTCAAAAAATGTGAAGCTCAAAACTCACACCAAGCTTTCTCTGTCCATCGGAATGTTTTTGTTTATTGTTATACATTTTTGTTGCGTTTTTGTTTTTTTTTACAACATTTTTTTATGAATTTATGATCAGTTTGAGAAGCATTCAGACTTAAATAAAAAACAATTCTGGGAACACCTTCAAACACTTTTCAAACTATCTGAAATTCTTGTACTTGTTTTATGGATTAACAATCACGTTTTAGACAAATGCAAAACAAAAGACTTAGGCAACAAACTCGCATATTTTATTTAGCAACTGGAGTTGGAGAAATGCATAAAGAAGTAAAATCAATGAAAAGTAAAAAGCATGGCCAGAGAAAATAGAAATACGATAAAAGCTTGATAGAAATTGCGCAGAAAGCTAAAACATAAAGCGTCAAACGCCGCCTGTCTAGAAAAAACAATTTGTAAATTGCTTCCGACAGCAAATTCAATAATAACAACATCAACAACAGCAGCCAAAGCAACAAGAACAACAACAACAACAACAACAACAACAACAACAATAGCAATGTTGGCAACTAATAGTTACTTTCAATCATTCATCATCGATTTCAATAAACAATTTCAATGGGTGCCCAGGTACCCAGACACAGTCACTACGAAAAGGCAGACGACGCACATTGGCACTGGCACTTGCTTCTTTCTCACTCTCTCTCTCTCTCTCTCTCTCTCTCTCTCTTTCTTTCTCCATCTCTTGCTCTTACTCTCGCTTACTGAACTGTGTTTCTTTGCCGTATTTTGAACGTGTGAAAGATTTGTTTCAATTGCCATATTGTTGTTGTTGTTGTGGTGGTTGAAGCTGCTGCTGTTATTCTATGTATTGTGTCTATGTGTGGGGCAGTTGAACTTTCGGTCAATCTCTGCATGACTAGACGAACAATCAAATAGACAAATAGACACACAGAAAGACAGACAGAGAGACAGACAGAGAGACAGACAGAGTGGCAAGCAGCCAGTTATTTGGCTTTAGGCTTCTTTTCAATTATAATTAGAAAATTCTGTGTAGTTTCTTGCAAATTGCGGTTGCTAATGGCTGTTGGTTAAGTTCTACGCCTCGGAACCTTGACATTTTATGACACTGTATCACATTAATAACTTTGCCACCAAGAACATGACAAACTGAGACTAAGGAACGCCCCTGCTAAATACCGAATATTTGATATGAATTTTGTTAAAATCGCAAACCCGTTTACTTAAGTTGATTTTGTCACATTTTCAACCTTATTGGATGCCAAATGTCAGGAGTTAAACACGTCTAATGATAATAAGTATATGGCTCTAATAAGGCGGCGACAACAATAAGCTGGCATGTGCCCAGTAAACAAAAAAGCAAACGGGCATAACAAGTTTTTATGTTGTATATGACAATATTAAAATTCACTTGGAAACTGAGTAAAAACAGATTAACACGCTTGTCGTCTGACACAGTGGCTGTCAAACCCGTAAGCATCGATGGCTTTGAAACTGCATAGAAGTAAATTGTAAGTTGCACTGTAATTGAGGAATTTAAGGAGCACCTGTGGCAGTGCAACGTGTTCTTTGCTGCAATCTTTGACACTTGCTGCCAACATTTTTGTCATATGCAAAACAAAAGACTGAGGCAGCAAACTTGCTCCACAAAGCAGCCAGCCACATAATTGCTGCATCAAAATTGCTTTTCATTTGCTCAAAATGAAGCAATTGTTAGCCAGCATACAGAGCAGAGATGCTGCATGCAGCTACATTCAACATGTAGCAAAGCAGAAGGCAACAGGTAGCTAGCTCTGCCAGCAGCAGTCAACAGTCAGCGATGCGGATGTGAAACTGCGCATGTGCGGCACAGAGCGGCGCTTCTTTTGTTTTGCCTTTTTGCCACTTTGTGGGCCCATGCCCAGACCCCGGACCATGCAACAAGTCCGTGGTCCACAGCTGCTTAACATGCCACACAGACAGAAGAAGCGACTCGACGTCGACTGAGAGCCAACTGCATGTAAGCAAAATATGTAATTACGAGTAGAGTTAGAAGCAAGTGCAGCGGCTATGTCAGCTCTCAACTCTCAGCTCTTGGCCACGTCCCGTTGCGTTGCCAAGTTGCCACTTGTTTATTGCAATGCTTTGCTTTTTATTTGAATTTATTATGCAATGTTTTTATTATTGTTGCTGTTGTACTTAGCTTAGCTTAGCTTAGCTTAGCTGGTATATTGATTTTGTCGTTGACTGCTTTGATGGATTTATGTCAGTCGTATTGACAAATTGCTATGCTTGCTTGCCATTTGCTTATAGCATCTGCAATTGCCAATAGATGAATAGGCAAACAAAAGACTTAGGCAACAAACTGGCTAAGACATGGCACTTGCAAGGCAATTTGTCAAAACTGTTGACGACTTAATAAGCCAAACAGCAAAATTCGTGACAAAATGTATTCAGTATTTCAACACGCAAGTCTGTAAACTTATAAGGCACATAATACACACACACACACACACACAGATATTGTAATATCGATTTTATTAATTTGTTGTCAAACAAAAGCCATAGCCTAAATAAATTAGCCAGCAGCTTTCAAATAAGTCAATTTCGCGCAGTCAACCATTTACTTGGGGTCAATTTCATATTTATGAACTTGAGAAGCAACAACAACTACAACACAACAACAGACGCCTACATTGAGCTGTGCAGCAAACAAAAGACTGAAGCAACGAACGCGACGATGATTTATAACCAAAAGCAAACGAGACGTTTAAAAAAGTTTGTGACAGGCGCTGAGAATTGGGTCGAAATTAGCAAGAGCTTTAAAATTAAGCTTAAGATGATATGCTATAATTTGATGGAATGGTAAAAGTCTTTCAAGCGTACTTCAACTAAACTGGGAAGCCAAAGTCAACAATATAAATACTGAAGTAAATAATAAGCTAAAAATTTACAAAAACATGGATTATCTTTATATGTAGATCATACTCGTACTTTCGCTGACATTGCTGCGAACAACCAAGCGATCTAAATACCATTTGAAAACCGAAAATTGTGTGAAAAATGGGCAAAGATTTTCTCACACATGCATTCCGTGCATGGAAACAATATATGAAGATGTTTATAATATTATAATTAATAATGATTTCTTGAGCACTTCAAAGACTCAAAGTCAAAGTAAAGTTCAATGCCAAAACCAAAACCAAAAGCAAAACAACACAACAAATACTGTAAAGGCATTTGTTTTGTATGCAACCAAAAAATATGAGTATGCTCCCATCATGCTCATCTGTTTTCCATTCGCTGCTGATAATGCTTAATTATATATACATAAACCGCAAACAAAACAATGCAACAATACACAAACACAGAAACAACAAAAGAAGCGTACAAACCTCTGACTCTCTGATAATGAAAAACGAATTCACATGGCATTCAAACATTGAACATTGAAGGTAGAAGTATAGTACGAGAGACTCATAGGCAGCATTACCATTAAGTATTTCAATTTCATATAATTGAAGTAAACGCTTTTGGATGATGCGCAATTTACAGACTTGAGACTGTGACCTAGTTGATCCAAATCACAAACAGGGGAGTAGAGGGAAGGGTTAATTAAAGCCGCCAAATATACTATGCGATAAATTAAATCAAAACTCACAATCAAGTAATAGCATTTGAAGTTCAGCAACAATTCAAAACTCACTTGAAATAAACGCAAAAAATAAAAACCCATTTAACACGGTTTATTTTTAATTTATTTATGCATTAAACGCCTGTCTCTCAACTCCGCGACGCTGCTCGGTGAATGCCAATTGAATGTCCACAGCAACAACAATGACCAGAACAGCAACAACAACAACTACTACAAAAATAAATGAATTGACATTAAATTGTTGACATCATGAGGAAGTAAAGCACAAGACAGCTTATGCTAATTATGTTTTAAGGCAAGGCTGCCAAAAATTGCATTGCAATTGCAACTAAATATAATTAAACAACTTTCTGTTACAAAATCGGACGAATGCGGAAAGAAATATGGGTAAAACCATATAAGAAGTTTCGGAAATTTTATGTATTTATTGTAATAATAAACAATTTTTACAAATAAATTAAATACACAAACAGCTCAAGGGGCCTGTAAAGTATCTTGGGAAATTCATCACTTAATTTGAGTAATAATAATAACTTTAGTGTAAATGAAATTATAATACATAAATAACGCATCGCTTCACGCTCATCGCACTTATTTATCGAGCAGTTTTGACTTAGAGCTGTTATTGTCCGTCGCCTCAACTTGAACTCATTTGCATATTTCATTGATGTATTGCGTGAGTTTGACAACAATAAACTGGAATAAATAAAAGAGAAAAACTTTGCGAAAAAAAAAACCTTAAAGATATATGGTTAATGGTTGTCCAAAATGTAGCGCAACGACTGCGAAGATCGAAGCTATCCAAGATGGCATAAACAAATTAATTAGCATCTATGAGGTCGATACAACATTGAAAATTGCAGCAGAGTACGAAAATAAACAGCACGCTTCGTGGATGTCGAATAAATTGGTTGAGAGTCAATATCTGCTACATATTGAAAATAAGGATTTGATCTGTATGCTGATCACTGGATGCTTGTTGCTGGGCAGGTGTTTAGTTGAAAAACAATCCACTGCACGAGTATAAAGTGTTGCCACTTGCCAACTTGGCAAGTTCACAGTTGAGTGTGAGGCATCTCGAATGGGCGAATCGATATGGTTATTTGTGAACGTTATTCACACCCCAAAGTTTTTGGCAAATAAAAAATAAATCAATTAGCAGAGATCGCCTGACTAATCCACTTTTTTCTTATCTGATTTTTTTTGCAGCTATATCACGCCAGCGGCTGCAGCCACAACAACAACAGGAACAGTGGGTACAAATGGCGCATCGACAGGCGGAACTAGTCTGGCGGTTTATCCAACAGCCACAGCGCAGGTGTATCGCTCCAACAATGGACTCGATGTCCTTGATTGTGCTGGTCTGGAGCATCATAGTGCAGCAACAACAACAGCAACGGGCAGCAATTCCAGCGGCAGCGGCTTCTCCCAGAGGCTACGTGAATTGGCCGCCTCTGCCGGACTCCTGTCGCTGAAGCCACGTCAGCCGCTGAAGCCCGTTATCAAGACGCGCGGTTCACCAGGTCCAGAGTTTCCCAAGAAGGTCACATTCAGTGCCTTTGCCACGGTGCAGGTGGTGTGATCGTTCAAATGGGCGTGCCAGCTGTGTGGGCGCAGGCACAATGGCAAGGTAAATATTCATAGAATATTTATGCAAAAAATATTATTTATTAAAGTTTACCATATTTTTTTTATAACGTTTCAGATGGCGTGCGTCTTGCTTTGTTAAACCGTTATTGTTGTTTTATTGCTGTTGTTAAATGTTTAGCATTACTATGGATCGGCATCTGGTAGACTTGGAAACATTTCTTTAAGTTACATTTAAATCTGTGCCATGTCTTTGGCTTGAATCTGTTATGAAATATGTACCAATATATGTATGCTCCATAGCTGAAATACCTCAAAGACCCAACACATTCTACTAAAGCATAAATCGGAACTTCTTGATCTATCTCTAAACCTTTTTCATCACCCCTCTGCACTACCCTTCTTAAAGTTTAATCATCATTTTAATGCTTTTTCTGGAAGACTGACTTTTCAATCTCACAGTTCCTTTCTCAACTTATTCCCTATCAACAACCTTTTATTTTCCTAAATTCCAAACAGTATTTTTCAAAACTTTGCATTTCTAAAATTCTCCATTTAAAAACCAACCCAAATTGAAGACTACACACAAAAATTATAATATTTTCTATCAAATTGTAAATATGTATGAATTTTTGCATAGTCATAAATATATATGTGGCGTTAATGTATATGTATATTATGTAAGTCTGTTTGAGTGTATGTATGTGTATATACCAGAACTTGCATATGTATTGTAAAACTATAAGCGTAAAATAAAATATACACATATTTCTATATGTAACTGCCTTTTATATAATCAAAATATAAACGCAATTGCTGTATATTATATTTTAAATATATATTACATATCTAAATATAAGATTAATATTATGGATGAACAATAAAACATAAATACTTACAAACCAGAAAATAACACGTAAAAAGAGTTTATTTTTTAAGGGTGGACGGTGTTGATAGAATTAAGTCATAGGCTATTCATTTTGTCATGAAATGTAGGGATGACGATATTTTATATTCTTATAATCGAAAAATTAGATAAAATGAAGAGACAAGTAGTGTTGAAGAGGAAATATAGAAAACGGTAGAAGATTCTCGTCACTTCCGACATTTTTCGAATGGCAACAAAAGTGTTAAAGATTTTTGTCCGAATTTTTCCTGCATTCATTTTTATCTTTCGCACTTTTTTTAACAAGTTCTTCTTGATTTTAACTAATTTATAATTTCTATATTTTATATTGTAAAGTAAATGAAATTAGTATATAACTTGGCGCCTAAATTAAAGTGGAGCCTTTGTTAAACTGATAAAGCCGAAAACGTTGCAATTTTAATCAATCTCCTAGTACTTTTTAATGGTTTTTCTAATTAAAGCCAATCGCTGTTTATGTGCTTCTGTAACAGCAGCACGTTTATATGGACGCAATTCATCCGTTCCGAATCCAGGTATCCACATGTTATACTTTCGTTCAAAATGTAGCTGAACATCGCGCACCTCGATCTTGTTCGATTTACGATGCTTGGCAAAGGCGCTCGTCGATTTGACGGTGTCTTCAACGAAATCATCAATTTTCTGCAGCAATAATTCCTCAACATCTTCATCCAATTGTGTCGTGGTGTCCACCTCACGCACCAGCTCTGTTAGACGCGGTTTTGTAAGCATCTGAAATGGAAATTGGGATGTCATTTAATTGGGTAATTATAATGCTCGGTTCACATTACGCCAGAGCCTCAGAGGCTAACGCAATGTGAATCCAGAACAAGTTGCACTATGCTTACAGGTGTGTTCTCAGCGCCAGTTGCAGGACTATGATTTGTACCTTTACCACCAACCCCAACTGTACCTGTACCTGATCCAACAGCAACGCCAGCTTGGCTCGTTGTTGTTGTGCCACCGTTCTGTGTGGATGAGTTACTGTTGTTTGTCATTGGACTGTGTTGTGAGGGTGATGCCATTGGAGTAGTATCGTGATGCCCGCTGTTGCTATCGAAAGTTGTAAAAAGATCTGACATTGCTTATATGTGTACAATATATTTAATATATTTTCTATAAAAGCAACAGTGAGAGCTAGGTACGATTTTGGGTTTAGAAATAGTTGGGATAGATCGAAACCAAAGCGTTGCAGTTGTGTGTCGTTGTTGTTGTGTACTGTAATTAGTGTGTGTGTGTGCGTGAGCATAATAAATAAAAGTATTGCAAAAAAGAAATTAGTTAATAAACATTGTGTATGTATGTATTTAATGCGAGATTTAGCATTCAGTTTAACTCCACCCGAACCACAATTTTACTTATTTGCCAACACTTTCAGCAAGCAGGCGGCTTAAAAACACTTACAGTGACAGTTGAACATGAAAAACTATAGTTTTTTATTTTTTAGCTATTATAATAACCAGACACACACACACACACACAGCAGCCGCTAACGCAAACAACACCAATACCACGACAAAATTATAGTTCTAAAAAAGAGGCGCTAGTAAACAAGAGGTGGTGCCAAAATTGGACACACCTGACAGCTCTGGTCACCAAAATCGAGTGACCGCCGAAATTTTGTCGATTGGACACTCGAAAATAAAAATCGTTGAAATTTTGCATAGATTTTTTGTAGAATTTTCTCTACCTTTCCTGAAATTTGCAGATGTTTTGGGACTCATTTGAAAAAACTAGGTCCCCGAAGGGCTACAAAGACGAAAGATATGTCAAAAGAATCCTCTTGAATTTATCTAATTTCGAACTTCAATAATTGTTGCAAAAAAAATCGGTTGTTACTTAAAAAATAGTTTTCTATTTTATTTTTAAATAAGCGCGCGTTGCCACTTGCAACGGGCGCCACCTATAGAGTACCAAGCTGACCTCCAGGATTGTCACCCTTGTCACAATTTCGTTGTGTTTTTATTGTTTTTAATATGTAAATATTACATTCTATACATTAAATAAACATCTTACAGTTAAACAAGTTGTTTTAAGTGTTTTCTACAATTAAAAATGAAAATTTGTTAGAAAAATAACAAAACAAGCTCACTTGGTTTGCGTGCTGTAAAACGCATCGGTAAATACTGACTAGTGCTGTAAAACAGTTTAACATCGACTACGCCATGAATCGATAGCTCGATTACTTTTTATTACGTATTTAATTTCAAAACAAAGAAGACGTTAGCACATTTGTGCGCACTTTAGGGAAAGTTCTAAAAGTAAACAACAGCATATTTGCTGGCGCTAACAAACAACAGTTGACATTACCACCGTTTTAGAACTAAACCATAGGTGGCGGGTGAGTGTTCCGCTAATAGACAAGAGATGGCGCCACCATAACGCAACATTTACAGTTCTGTTAAATCAACGACTCCACTCTGTTAAGTGAGGAGGCATTAGGGTGGTACACAATTAACTTAAAATGGAACACCATTCATTAAGGGCTCACCTAATTATTTTAAGTATCGATATTTTTGTGTAAAACAGCAAGAAGAATTATATTTCGAGGAGGAGGAGCCATTTCTGTTTCTATTGTAGAGGAGTCCAATGTAACAGACGGAGCAATTCTGTTAACTGTACATATAACTAGTATGGCAGCGCCAAAAGTATTATGTTTCTTTGCTAGCATATGTACACACTGAACATTTCCCGCCATTTCCGAAACAATTACAAGTTACGCAGCTTTATTAAATTGTATTTAGTTTTCTGTACGAAATGGCAGATTCTCCTTGTAAGTAGATTGGTAAAATATAAAATACTTTAATAATTGAATCCCCTACAGCTGGACAGCGTGCCAAGCGACAGCGCATAGATAAATCAGGTCGATTTGCAGCGCTAGAACGGTTAAGAGGTTTAAAAGGTACCAAAAACAAATGCCAGGTGGAGGATGAATTAGACGATGTATACGAAGTTGTCGATGAACGTGAATATGCCAAGCGTGCAAACGAGAAATACGGAGGTGATTGGATTGAAGATGGTGAGTAAAAGAACGACACATTGTTCATAATCAATGGTGCGATCATCAACCACACTTTACAACAATAGACGGCACTGGCTATGCAGAGGATGGACGTGACTTCTTTGAGGATGAAGATGAGTATTCCGATAATGCAGAGGATAAAGATGATGCTAAGAAAAAGAAATCTGGGATTTCAAAGAAACGACCGCGTGACAGTGAACAACCTGCCAAGGGCAAGGCTTCAATTCGTAATCTCTTCAGTAATGCAGTACCAAAGAAGGGAGATATTAAGAACAGTGTCAAGGATGATGACATTCTAGCTGATTTACTTGGCGAAATAAATGAAGAACCAACTGAAGAAGCGAGTGCCGCTAAGCAGCAAAAGGTCATTGCGCCAGCTAAAATTGTGGCCGCTACACGAAAGTCTGATGCTGCCGCTGCCAAGGAGTATATGAAAAGCTTTCTTAGCAACATTAAAATGCAGGAGCAGCAACGTAAAATCTCGGAGGCCAGCAGCGATGATGAAATGCTCGAACGCATACTGCAGCCGAAGACAACCAACAAGAAAGTTACTCCAGCTTCGACAGTAATTGCACCTAAAATAAAGCAGGAACAGCTACAGGAAACGAATGAGCAACCTAAGGAGAATGCAAAGGAAGTTGAGCCTGAGTTCTGTGACAATGACTTGGATTTCAGTTGCCTAGATGATGATGAGAATCAGTTTGAGGTCGCGGCATCAAAGACTAAGCCAACAGAGATGCCGAAACCGGAACCACAAGCAAAAGAGCCAGATGATATGAGCAAGCTGCTTAGCAACTGGGAGTCCATATGCCAAATGGACGATGATTTTGAGAAATCTGTGCTGGCGAGTGAAGCAGAGACTGCTGATCCCGGCGACGTGGAACACTTGCACTTCTGGTATTGGGAGGCCTGGGAGGATGCACAGAAGCTGCCTGGCGAAGTCTTTCTTTTTGGCCGCACACCCGATGGCAAGTCCATCTGTGTGCGTGTCCAGAACATCAATCGGGTGTTATATCTATTGCCCCGACAGTATGTAAGTATGAATTTAGTTTGTTATCAATCAAAGTCACATAACTTGGACTTTTCTCAGCTATTGGATCCTATCACAAAGGAGCCAACTAAGCAAAAAGTCACTGCTAATGATATGTACGAGGAGTTTGACACTCAAATTGCCGCCGAGCTCAAGCTAGATAACTTTAGATCAAAGAAGGTTAGCAAGAGCTTTGCAAATCACGCCATTGGGATCGATGTTCCACAGACCTGCGATTATTTGGAAGTCCATTATGATGGTAAGAAGTCTGCGCCGAGTGTGGCCAACAAGAAATACAATTCCATAGCCCACATTTTTGGTACGAGCACGAATGCCTTGGAGCGTTTCTTGCTGGAGCGCAAGATCAAAGGACCCTGTTGGCTACAGATCAGCGGTTTTAGTGTTAATCCAGCACCCATTAGTTGGTGCAAGACAGACTTGACTGTCAGCGATCCCAAGAAGGTTGAAGTAAAGTTGGAACAGGGGAAACCAACGCCACCGCCGGCTATAACAGTGTTGGCTCTTAATGTGCGAACTTCCATGAACCCAAAGACATTAAAGAACGAGATCTGTATGATTTCTATGCTGACGCATAATCGTTTTCATATCGACAAACCGGCACCACAACCAGCCTTTAATCAACACATGTGCGCCCTTACGCGACCCGCAGTGTCCAGTTGGCCCTTTGATCTGAATCTGCAGCTGGCCAAATACAAATCCACAAAGATCTACAAGCATGACTCGGAGCGAGCACTGCTCAGCTGGTTTCTGGCGCAGTACCAACAGATTGATGCAGATCTCATTGTAACATTTGATGCAATGGATTGCCAGCTGAATGTCATCACAGATCAGATAGTCGCCTTGAAGATACCACAGTGGTCTCGCATGGGTCGCTTGCGTTTCACTCAATCGTTTGGAAAGCGTTTGCTAGATCACTTTGTGGGCCGTATGGTTTGCGATGTCAAACGGTCCGCGGAGGAATGCATACGCGCCAGATCCTATGATCTGCAGGCACTCTGCCAGCAGGTGCTTAAGCTACAGGAATCGGAGCGCATGGATGTCAATGCCGATGATCTTCTTGAGATGTATGAGAGGGGTAAGTTAACTTGTATAAGTAACGTAACTTGTATAGAAATACTTTATGAATTGTTTGAATTTCAGGAGAGAACATCACCAAACTCATAACGCTGACGATGCAGGATGCATCCTATATGCTGCGACTGATGTGCGAACTGAATATCATGCCACTGGCTCTGCAAATAACCAATATCTGTGGCAACACGATGACGCGTACACTGCAAGGTGGTCGCTCCGAACGCAATGAGTTTCTACTGCTGCACGCCTTTCACGAGAAGAACTACATTCTGCCCGATAAACAACCAACACGACGTGGTGCTGCAACAGCCGTTGCTGATCCCAATGCCACCAATGCCAATGACACAACGTCGACAGCTGGCGCTGGAGCGGCACGTAAAAAGGCTGCCTATGCAGGCGGTTTGGTGCTGGAACCAATGCGTGGCCTGTACGAGAAGTATGTACTGCTGATGGACTTCAACTCCCTGTATCCGAGCATTATACAGGAGTACAATATATGCTTTACAACCGTCCATCAGCCACATGATGCTGAGCAGCTGCCCATGCTGCCAGATTCCAGTGCTGAGCCTGGCATTCTGCCGCTACAGCTTCGTCGTCTGGTGGAGTCTCGGCGTGAGGTTAAGAAATTGATGGCGGTGCCTGATCTTTCACCCGAGTTGCATATGCAGTATCACATACGACAAATGGCTCTCAAGCTGACTGCCAATTCCATGTACGGTTGTCTGGGATTTGCTCATTCACGATTTTTCGCACAGCATCTGGCTGCGCTGGTAACGCACAAGGGTCGCGAAATTCTAGTTAATACACAGCAGCTAGTGCAGAAACTCAACTATGATGTTGTCTACGGTGACACAGACTCCCTAATGATCAATACGAACATTACAGACTATGATCAGGTCTACAAGATTGGGCACACCATCAAACAGAGTGTCAACAAGCTGTATAAGCAGCTCGAACTGGACATTGATGGTGTTTTTGCTTGTTTACTGCTCTTGAAGAAGAAAAAATATGCCGCCGTCAAGCTAAGCAAGAATGCCAAGGGCGTGTTGCGACGGGAGCAGGAGCATAAAGGCTTGGACATTGTGCGTCGCGATTGGTCACAATTGGCCGTGATGGTGGGCAAGGCAGTTCTTGATGAAGTACTCGCTGAAAAGCCATTGGAGGATAAACTAGACGCAGTACATGCGCAGCTGGGACGCATTAAGGATCAAATTGCAGAGTCGGCGGTGCCCTTACCTTTGTATGTTATTACAAAGCAACTGACCCGTGCTCCTCAAGAGTATGCGAATAGCTCCTCGTTACCCCATGTTCAAGTGGCCCTGCGAATGAATCGTGAACGCAATCGACGCTATAAAAAGGGAGACATGGTTGACTATGTTATTTGTCTTGATGGCAGCACAAATGCGGCAATGCAACGGGCTTACCATCTTGATGAGTTGAAGGGCAGTGAAACACTTAAGCTCGATACCAACTACTATCTCGCCCAACAAATACATCCCGTGGTCACTCGCATGGTGGAGGTGCTGGAAGGCACCGATGCGAGTCGCATTGCTGAATGCTTGGGCATGGATGCCAGCAAGTATAGGCAGAATGCCCAGCGGTAAGTGAACGCACTATATTTTAAATGAAAACTCTATTAAAAACTTATTTTTCTACAGGGTTCAACAGGAACGCACTGAGGAGGCCGAAGGGGAATCACTTCAAAAGACAACGCTGCAGCTTTATCGTCTATGCGAACCTTTTCGATTCAAGTGCCTCGGCTGCAAGACGGAACAGTTGATGGCCAGCGCATATCGACCAGGCGCCAATAGCAGCCATGTGCCTGTGCTGCAGCAGTGTGTTAATTCGGAATGCCAGACATCGCCACTGCAATATCTGGCTAACATTCGCAATCAGCTGCAATTGTGCATTCGCAGTTATGTGCAACGCTTTTACCGCAATTGGCTGGTGTGCGATCACCCCGATTGCAACTATAATACAAGAAGCTATTCAACACGCCTCGAGATGCGACGGCCTCGATGCCTCAAATGCAACAGCGGCTCAATGCTACGTCAGTACTCTGAGCGTGATCTTTACAATCAGCTGTGCTATTTACGATACATGTTTGATCTAAACAAGCAGCAACTTCATCAGAAACGTATGTATTCAGCATTTGTATTTTATTTCAGATTACTAACCATATCATATTCTACTCTGTTTCTGTAGCCACTCTAACGCCTGAACTTGAGCAAGCCTATCAGCTGCTGTTTAACACGGTGGAACAGCAATTCCAAAATTCCGGTTATGTGGTCATTTCACTTGGTAATATATTTGCACGCAGCCTGGCGCTGTCGTCGCTTCAACCGCCAAAGAAGGAAGTTCGAGATGATTTGGTCGCTAGCAGCCTGGCCGATGTTTAGATTACACACACACTGGCACTTTTATTCGACATCCAAGAATCGTATGGTTAAATATATACATATAAAGTCTTTGATAAACTAGCTCAAGTCTGACTAAGGAACTTTTCCAGTGGAAAGTATCGAAAGGATTCGTTGAAAATGTCCGTAAATGCCGTGCTCACCAGCTCATTGATCATGGGCCGCACAAACGGCAATCCCAACTGCCACATGCTGTTGATGATACCGTCAGCAAGTTGATTCAATGGCTGACCCTCCAATAGATTCCCTATATGCAGCTCCATGCCGCCTATGCGATCCACCTCCACATGCACTTTGATCAGTGATCCAGGAGCGCCTATTCGTCGCACGCTCGACGTTTGGCTAAGAACCAAACAGTTAGCAATCAAATTAAGAAATTGTATGATATCAACGATTACCTGTAATCATATAGGCTCAAGTTCCAATGGCCCTGGCGTCGTATTTCTTTGCCCAACATCTTGCCCACAAAATCATACTCTCCCTCGAGAGTCTTGTCGGGAAAATATTGCGTATAGACAATGCGCTGATCTTCGGGATCGCTATGAAACTTTGTCACCTCGGATCGCGCCCAGCCGTATTCAGAAACGTTGCGTAAAATGAGTTTAAAACTGCCAGGGCCATGTGGATCGCCACGACGGAGTTCAACAAACGATGCATGATGGGGATCAAAGGGCTTAATGTTGTAGCCCGGTACACCTGTAAAGACCGGCATTAGTTAGTGTTGGCACTTGACCGAAAAGAGAGAGAGAGAGAGAGGGACTCACCTGTTGTAAAATATGCTCGTAAATCGTTGAATACCTGTTTCATGCAATCGTTGTAAATATCGTCACTTCCTTGATCTCTGTGACAGCGCCCGATCAAGTGTTTCAGATCCTCATCCACATCTATTTGGTTGGAGGCTTGTGCCAAGCCCACAATAACAACAACAACTAATGCAGCAACCAAACAGAAGCCGTTACAGTTTGTTAGCAACTGTTGCGACATATTGTAGTATCTATAGGAGACTGTTAAATACAAGTGTAAATTTAAATTGGTAAGTGTTAAATACTTATTTGCTTCTTATGTTTGTGCTTGGAACATGCGTCAAGAGCAAAGATGATTGGCATTCAAATCGACATGCAATCAAACATGATCTTGTTTTTGTTTTAACAGTCCAAAAGAAATAGTTTTTTTGGTGTTCTTTGTGGTTAACTACTTGGCATCAGTGCAGAATCGAGGAAGTACATTGCATGTTGCAGTTTTAATAAAAATCAGCTTAAAACCACTTGAGTGGCACACATAACTCGTTTTACAGTTTTGATCGCACTTTAATTTTATTTCATTTGAGTTGTCAATATGCTTGACGACAGACTTATCGCGTTTTTCATGGACAAGCCCTAAGTGCACTCTTTACCATTTTAATGATCATTTTTTCAGCTTCCCACCATCTTTTGCAATCTCTGATGAATGCCTGCACTTGACCCCTTTAAGGTAAATAGAGGCAAACTGCTATATTTTGTTGTTGTTGTTGTTTTGCTTTTATTAATGCTCTTACTTTGGGTTATTGTAGTTTGTCATTACCGAAAAACGCCATTAACAAGCGCTCGAGCGTTCAGTTTTAATAAATGTAAACAAAAGACTTGTACAAGACACATACTTGTGGGATGGCAACATACATATGTACATATAAATATTTGGAATCTAGGGGGCTATAGGAAAAACTTTATAGACATGACCAGACATGCAACACCAAAGCAATTACAACAACAATATCAACTGTGAATTGTGCAGTTTATCGCCGGCTTTGGACAGACTTAAACTGACCAAAAGCAACTACTATTAACTAGTTAGACAGTCGGTGAGTTGTTGTTGCTGGAGTAACTTGCAAATTGTGTAATTTCTCTTTCGAATTTGAAGCAGTGCAACAGACGGTTTTAGTGCATGTGTGTGTGTGTGGAGTGTATGTGTGTGTGTGGCAAGCCACAGTTTGAGAGTCATCGCCCACAAGTAAGACAAATATTTACATTAAATACTTTTGTTTGTTTTATTAATATTTAACCTAATATTGCTTCCTGATTTGGGTAGGTGTTCCACAAAATTCCCGAGCTTCGTATGCAGCACGAACACTCAGATTTACAGTTAACTGTGCCGAATACGCGTCGCGACTTATGTTTCTTTTTTACGTGTGAATCATACGAGCGGCAACTGACAACTGACTTTAAATTTCCGACTGGCCAAAAAAGTGAATGAAAATGCCTGAATGGGTGACTGGCCAAAAGCCGGGCTTAAAGTCTGCATTTCTCATGTACACACATCTACATATACATACATTTGTATTTGTAATTGCCTCTGCCTAATTTCCTTATTACTTTTGTGACAAGCCCATCAAACAAGATTTCGGACTGGGCATGAACATACCATTCATGATATGAGCTGAATTTAATTAGGCGACATCTTGTCGTGTGTCTATATTTATCGTTGTGTACAGAGTCAAGTTCATAGTATTGAAGATTTTAAGTTATCATGCGTGCCTTGCAATTTAAACTGTAACAAAAAACATAAAAATTAACCTTGTTTATTGTCACAGCAATGATATATTGTTTGATTCATAGCCCATTTTAGCTGACAGAAGGCTGTTAATGATTGTAAGATTTGGAATTATATATCAAAAGAAATTACACACGTGACACAGAAACAAGATGTGGATAGGGATTTAAACTATATACAAATATTTTTTTAAGATTCTTCTACTGATTCGACAACTTGGTAGAATTCTGCATCATAAAAATTAAGGTTCTTGACCGTCAGATGTGACTTGGTCGGATGCTCTCTAAATTTGAATTTTTCTCAGAATTAAGAATAGTGTACTTTCAAGTTTTAATTATTATTATACCTTGAGCCCATTAAATTTGTGAAAAGAGGTCAGTCTTTGAGCGCGTTGAACAGCAACTATAAATGCTTGAAATACCAAATTTGCGTGTTAGTTTTTTTTTAAATTTAAATTTGGATTATTTTGATATGTTGTGGCGCCTTCAAGCAGTTGGCGAAAGCAGTGCAAGCTAGCCGATGCCCAAACCTAACTAATCTTCACAGTTTTTGTGACAGTTTACACGCGGTTGAGAAAGCAGTGCAAATGTGAATTGGCTTTGCAAGCAATTTTGCGAAACATAAATACGCCACCTGTTAACAGCTTTGCGTAGCATTGTTTTAAATAAGAAAAAAAAAAGGTAAACCGTTTTAATATTAGTTAAAATTGAGGTAAACCAATATAACTAATAACTGTATATGAGATTATATATAGAGGATTTTTTTGATGTTAAAGTATAATATCATTAAAATTAACAAATTCGACTTTTAAAAGAAACTTACTTACTTCTACTCGTACACTACAATATACGAGTACATTTTAATTTTCATTCCTCTTCTCTGTTTGGTTGCTTTGCTGTCCCAATGCATTTAGACTCTAAGTTTAAGAGGCTACGGGAGATTCCTTTTGTCCAATTGGAGAACTATCCGAAATGGTAAGTCCTATTAGTCCAGAGGACAAACATGCTTCTTAAAAGATTCCGTTCCCTTTCTAAAGACATTCAGTTTTAACTCTTTTTTTTTATTGGTAACACCAGACACTTCGCAATGGCTGTCACAAAATTTGATAGTCTCCCCAAACAACAGCGATTTTGTTCCAAGTCCAGTATCAGTGATGGTCAGTTCTGTTCTGGCATGAAAACCCACTAGGTCGAATTAGTGATCGATCTAAGCTTACAAAATCAAAATTTGTTGGATTCTGAGACCTCAAAGAGGCAGCTCAGGGTCGCTGTGACCCTCTGTCGCAGTAAGAGCCTGGATTTGACATAAGAATATCCTTTCGTTTCGGTATATGAAAAGTACTTGATTATCTTGCAGTCCAGTATTTACTTTTTATTTACTTTTTTGTTGAATTTCTTTCAAATATGCCAACTTACGTATATAATAAGTATATGATTAATAAATATACTAGATAATCGTGTAAGTATGGAATACTATAACTGTTATATATGCGCACAGAAATTATAATTAATAGATCTGTGCGACATTAATGGTCCCATCATCATAATTGGGTTCCCTGATGTATTTCTGTGCGACATTAATGGTCTCATCATCATAATTGGGTTCTCTGATGTATTTTTGTGGCCGTTTCTCCCATCGTGCCCGATGATACCAACCAAGCAGTCGGTTTGGCAACCGCTTGCCTTTTATAAAATCATCTGGTTTGACGTCTGGCAAAAGGCATTTTCCTTGATTATCACAGTTATAGCATCTACTATCCTTGCATTCTAAGCCTTCTTGACATTTCTCAATCCTACCATCACACGGTTCTCCTACGCCCCGATAACAGTAAGGACAATTTCTCGAGCCCCAGTCACTTAAGTAGCTGCCGTGTTTACAACTTACAACTGGTGGTTCTGGGCATTCATGCTCTGGTTTATCCCTATTAAATTCATTAAAGTAGTTAAAAATATATAGGGTTCAATTTTGGATGAATGGACAACTCACGAGAAGGCGCGGCATTGTTGCCAAATCACGAAAAGAACTAAGAAACCAAACACCAGCCGAAGACTACCGAATCCTTGGTGGGTCATCTGTTGGTTGTACATTATCAATGCGACGCCTGTGCCAGGATAACTTCTTCTGTTTTCCATGTCCTTAATGACCCGCTTTTATACTCAAAACGTAGACAAGTCACCCTTAATATGATTCAAATCTATGTTAATATATAATTGATTAATCACAATCAATGAAAACTTCAAATCCAGTGCTTAATCAATTGATTGATAATTATAATTATGCAGGCAGCGATGCATAAAATTTATAAACGACCAACTCAAGGATGTTGATAATAGTTCAATGCCAAAGTCAGAAGGCGGCGATTTAACTGATTCATTGGATTTTAGATTGACAGCACCGATAATTTTGTTTTAAATCTTAGCAAACAATTGTATTATATTTCCATCAATTATCTGATTTTAAACTGGATATTTTTGCAAATGCATAGAAACTTATAGAATAATTAACTTCACAGTTAGTAAAATATACTTCAATATATGTACTTGTAGGTTTATAATAGTAGATAATTGTGTTTTAAATCATAGCAAACAATTGTATAACATTTCCATCAATTATCTGATTTTAAACTAGATATTTTTGAAAATGCATAGAAACTTATAGATTAGTTATCTTTACAGTTATTCCATAGAAGATCAACTTAAATATGGTAAAATATACTTCAATTTATGTACTTGTAGGTTTATAAAAGTAGATAATTGTGTTTTAAATCTTAGCAAACAATTGTATAACATTTCTATCAGTTATCTGATTTTAGATAGGATATTACTGTTTATTCATATAAACTTAAAGATTCATTAACTACATAGTTATTTGATCAGATATCAACATAAATATATTAAAATATTCTTCAATATACTTGTAGTCTTACAATAGACTTTTTTTACAGGATGCCTTAAGGTCTCAATATGGTTGGATTTTATGTTCCATCCCTTGTTAGAATTGAATCTAAATATATCTTGAATAACAGCTGCATTGCAACAAAATTTTTGATTGGTGAAACTAATTAAAATAAAAAGAATAAATGATAAAATAAATTTAAAATGAATACACAGTATGTTTACCTCTTCGGCAGTTGCTCCGAAAGCATCGAGCGAAGTACCGGAAATCCCAAATATGCACAAATTGCATAAGTTGAAAAATCAAACGTTGAGTAGTATTCAAAAATTTTTCTGTCTCATTAACATAAATCTCGGACATCATAAAATAGGATAACTCCAAATTGTTAAATGTTGTAACCCATTCTGGTAAAGTAAACAATGTATAAGAGGAAATACTTTTAAATCAACTTCACTTACGTCCAAATGTAGGTAATAGATTTTCTTGCAACTTCTGAGTTCCTGGTAAAAATTTAGAAACTTGCAAAAAGTATATGACCATCAGAATAATAATGTGGCTACGGAATTCTTCTTGTAAATTGTGATGTTGTATCCAGTCACGCAAATAGATAACCATGTAACGAGCTGATCATAGGTATAGAATAATTATTAATAGCTTTATCAAATTTAGGGATTGACCAAAGAGTTTACCTATTGGTTGCAGCTTAAATAAGTATTTAACCAACATATTCTGATTATAGGAAATACTTTTAGAGCAATTTATATCGCAAAGCATATGTTCCGGGGATATCCCAAACTGTTTTAAAGTGCGACTAGAATATTTCAGAAACATAGGGATGTTGACAACTTACTGATGTATCGATAAATATTTGTTCGTGTTTTTATAGTTTCGCACGATATTTTTTCTTGCGATATAGCCAATATCGATGGCCATCATGGAGATATACATACACTAGCTTGGCAAATTTGATGCCACTGTATCCAATAATATACTTTGTAATGTAATATAGGTAGAACTATTGGAAACAGGTAATTCAAATTGGTACACAATTAATTTGAAGTGAAGTGAAATTTAGAGATTTTTAATATCGATACTTTTTTTCTTCCAAACTATCAAAAAACACCGTGCTCCGTACGGTGTGGCAACGTAAACGGTCAAAAGAAAACAAACATTTACCCAGTTTATACGGAATTAATTGCGTAAAGTCATTTTAGAATATTTGAGAAAGACAGGAAAGTTGACAATGAATTCGCCTTATTGCATTGATTGGTGATGCGCAGCCAATTTATCGTTTTCTTTTACATCGAAAAATCGATATTAACATTTAACAAGGGTATAAAAACATTTCTGCAAGATTATTAATCGATTAAATGAGAGATACCTTGTGGCAACATTTTTTTTTAAAAGTCGTTTTCATAAAGATAACACACTTTTACCACTCATACCAAAAAAAGTAAACTGGCATTCGCAACTGTTTTTTAAGGGCAGCTAGTTTGCTTTTTTTCATAAATATCGTACTATGTAATAGTGAATTTCCACTAGTTGTGATTTTTTCCGGAATCCGAAAAGTGTTTCTATTGCGTTTGCCGCTCCCACAGTCAATTTCAGTCATATAATTCCTTGTGTTTGAATATCAGGTTTGATTTATAAAAAAAATGTTTCGTTTACATTTTACGAGAGTGAGATTAATCTATTATAATTTTCAAATGAGCACTCTTATCAGCTGAAGTGACGTCCAACAATAAGAGTGCCCTGGTATCAACCCAGATGCATTGGTTAGATGCGCGGGGGTCGCCGTTTTGTAGCAGTTGATAAGCTGGACTGATAGGAAAACTACTCAGGAGACTGTATAAGCTCTTTAGCACTTATTGTTAGTCTTGAACTTGACAGCGTACGGTGAGCAGCTAAAGCGGCGTATACTCGTTAGGATGGTCGTCGACAAAGTTATTTTAGCATATTCTGGTGGATTGGACACGAGCTGCATACTCAAGTGGTTGCTGGAACAGAAATACGAGGTCATATGCGTGCTGGCTGACGTTGGGCAACATGAAAACTTTGAGGCAGCGCGTCAAAAGGCACTCAAAATAGGTGCCAAAAAAGTGAGTACAGTTAATCTAATCCAAGTCAAAACAGAACTAAATTTTAAATGCACACTGTTGCAGGTGATTGTGGCTGATGTAAAACAGAGCTTTGTAGAGCATTATATATGGCCGGCGATCCAAATGGGTCTTATCTACGAGGAACGCTATCTGCTTGGCACTTCATTGGCACGACCCTGCATCAGTGTTGCCCTGATAGAGGCGGCAAGACAGCATGGTGCCAAGTACTTGGCACATGGGGCAACCGGCAAGGGCAACGATCAGGTTCGCTTTGAGTTATCCGCTTATGCGTTGCAGCCAGATCTAAAGGTGAGTACACTTATTCACTTGGTAAACTGTGTAAATTCTACTTATTTAATCCTTGCAGATCATTGCACCTTGGCGTGATGTAGAGTTTTGTCGCCGTTTTCAGGGTCGCCAGGATCTTATTGCCTATGCGCAAGCTCATGGCATTGAGGTGACAGCGAAACCAGCAACACCCTGGAGCACAGATGCAAATATGCTGCATATTAGCTACGAGTCGGGTGTACTAGAGGATCCTAATATTGTGGCACCCAGCAGTCTATATGAGTTGACACTTGATCCACTGACACAGGCACCACAGAGTCACATACGCGTGTGCGTCCATTTTGAGCATGGTTTGCCCACCGGCGTCGAGGATTTGGCCAGTAGTCGAGTGTACAGCACTCCATTGGATATGCTGAGATTCCTAAACGATCTGGGTGGCACTTATGGCATTGGACGAATTGACATTGTGGAGAATCGATATGTGGGACTCAAATCACGTGGCGTTTATGAGACACCCGGTGGTACAATACTTTACGCAGCACATCAGGACTTGGAGGTATTTTCTCTCGATCGGGAAGTGCTGCGCACTAAGCAAATGTTGCGCGATCGCATGTCCGATTATGTATACAATGGCTATTGGTTCAGTCCCGAGGCAGTCTATGTGCGACGTTGCATAGAACTGGCAGAGCAACAGGTCACGGGTCAGGTGACAATGGAATTGTCGCCGGGATACTGTCGTGCCATTGCCCGCAAGGCAGGCACCAAAGGCGGTTCGCTCTACAACAAGCAGCTGGTCTCTATGGATGAGCATGGTGGTTATGTGCCACAGGATGCTGGTGGTTTCATTTCGATCAATGCGGTGCGCATACGCGAACACGTTCGTGCCTTTGGTCCCTATCAGACTGAGCATCAAAATTAACTCTGCTACATTTTCAATATAATCGATTATATATTTTATTATCTGCGTTATCTCAACTGTATAGATTTTCTATGACTCAAGTAGAAGTTCATGTTAATTAATTAGGTGTTTTTTAAATTCAACAATATTTTGAGAGCAAATTAAATAGACACTTTCGAATTGTACTTTCTGTTCAATTTGCTGTGAATTCTCAATAAATTCCTTTATCTTATGCAATCAAGCATTGTCTCTTCAATATTGAAGACAATCCAAATTCTATTAAACATAAATATGAACATGTACACATTGGTATGTATTTGTATGTCCTTACCAATAAAGCAGCAAATTTCCAGTGTTCGATTTCCCAATTGCATTAATCTTATTTCCGAAGTTGCCCAAAATGAACAAGCCCGTCAGGGTAAAGGAGAATGGTGTCCAGGACTACGACTAGGACTTGGTAGCTTTCATTGCACAAGCAAAACAATACATTTTGCTATGGGGAATTTTTTGCTTATTTGCACCAGCAAATAAATGCTAAAGCTAATATTATTACGACAAATAAAGACAAACGAAACTCAAGAATCACATTCAATTGTGCATATATACATAGTGAATAGTATATACTTTATGTACCTACATATTCGTGCATACAAATATGTATTTTCGTTTACTCAAATACAATTGTAGTTCAGACATATTGCGAGTCAGATGATTGGTATAAGCCGAATGGACAACAAGAAAGTACTGACCAGTTTTCACTACGAAACTTAAATACCCTTTGGTTTCCAAGAAATTATTGAACTCTGTGTTCTTAATTTAAACATTAGGGAATGTTTAAAATCTCAACTTTGTTTTGTTTAAAACCTTAGTAATTTTTTATCTGCAATAAAATATATCAAATCAGGTCAAATGAAAATCAAATCTTTAATTACCTTTAACAATCTCTGTCATCAACAATATGAAGGCTAACGACGATATTTTCTAAAAATTCATTTCCACACCAACACAAATGTAGTTTCTATTAAAGCAATGCCTTTATTTCAAGATAGCCTCCTTTTATAGTTCAATTTTTAGTTGATTTTGACTATATTTTGCTAAAAGCCACTCTCGTAACATAGCTCAAAGCTGGTTTAAGGGTCGCGATGTTGTTTCTATTCAAAGTGTTTCAATGTTTCAGCTTTTCAGTGTTGTTAACATGCATATTGTGTGTGTGTGCATACAAAGTTTCAGTGACCAACAAATTTGGTAGGGCCACTATTACTCACTGTATTGTACGGATACTGGAGCCAGACATCTATCCATCAGTTTCATGACAGCGTCATCTATTTGTTGTCGTAGCTTTTTTTTTGTTTTTTTTTTTTTGTTGGTTTTGCCTTTGCGAGCGATGGGACACGATCAGACATCGTTGACGTTTTAACTTTGTGTTAAACGGCAAAACATTGTGAGAAAGAGAGGGAAAAGGGAGGAAAAAGAAATATAAAGGCTGCTGATACAAATGATGGAGAGGAAAGGGAATGCAAAAAGCAAACCAACCCCGCATAAATGTTGAAAAAGTTAAGCGCTCGGTTTTGCGGGATTATTTGCGAGTTTCAAAGGATGTCGTCAGCCTTTGCTCTTTATCCGTGCTTGGTCGGAAGTGCAACTTTTGCAGCTTTCTAGATTTTTTCTCATAGGTTTCAGTGTACTTTTATACATGTGCTTAACTTTTATTGAATTTGATAAATTGAATCAAAGGTTAACTTTATCAAAGTGTTAAGTATACTTAATTAGAGGGCATTACACTCGAGGACACTGAAGCATAACGAGCGTAAGTGGCTTTTATGAGCTGATTTACACTTTCAACTTAACGTACCAGAAAAGAACTGATTATAATTAGTTTAAATAATTATTTGATTTAAGATATATTTTTGATGAGTGCTGCCCATTTGTTACTTAATTTACGAAAAGACTAGAAAAGCTATGTTGAACTCTGCGTTGAAAATCAGCTAAACGAATGGATGTCCTCACAACTGTATTCTATCAATCAATTACAGAGTGTTTGGATTTGATAAGCTCGGATGAGACTCTGCTAAAACCTATTTTAAGACTGTTAATGGTGAATGAGATATGTAGCAGTATAAAATAGAATTTTTTCGTAATTGCAAAGAGAAAAGAAGCGTTATTTGCAGCCCTTACCGGACTTGGTAACTAGCAACAATTTATGCCCAGCAGAAGCTGAATGGCCAAAACAGGAGCCATGAAAAGCGAGGTAGAGGAACGCCCAATACTTCAGCAAACATAAATTTATTTATGAGCATGTGGCCCACACTCAGACACACACACACACACCATCATAGCCACCCTGTCGGAGCCCCATCGGAGTGTCGCAGAGCTGCTTCATGGCAGTTGGTTGCCATCGTCTCGGAGCTACTTCCGCTTCGCTTACAAATTGTTCGAGGGCGAATTTTAATTATTCTTCATTGTTTTGATAGCAACGCGTGTTGCTCTCTTGCTGGTCGTAGAGAGTAGCTTGGGTAAAGGGAGCGGGAAGCGGGGTGCCTGGAGGAAGACGAGATGCAGCTGCAACTGGGTTGAACCTGGTGCATGACTCTGTTAGTTTTGGTTGCCTTTGCTGCGTTGACAGTCTCACTAACTGTCGCAGCCTGACCCCAGCGCTCGTTCATTTGGATTCTGGTTTCTTTCACATTCACCCGCTTTGAGATGGTGCCAGTGGGTTCCATTGGTCATTCACTGAAACAATTATTCTTTTGTCATGTCCCAGCTCATGCTTTGCCTCTTTGTTTATACTCCTTTGGCAAAAGTGGCTCCTTTACAGAACTGACGCTTATTTGATTTTCAAGTCTGTATGAAACACAAGCCAAGATTTAATTATGCTTGAGCCAAACTTGGCCGAATTTCCCTCGACTTGAATATGGTAAAACTTGGACCCATTTGCATCCCATTTTAAGGCGACTGTCACTTTCTGAGACAGCAAAGGTCTTGCTGAGGAGCCGCTCTCTTCTTTGAGTCTCTTTTGTAATAATTTTGCTGGCAAGTACTCGTAATTATATAGAAGGCGCAATTACAGCTGCTGACTCGGAGTTCTGCGATAGTTTCGTTGACATTTTTGAATACTTTTCCATTTTTTCTTCATTTTTTTTTGGCGCCAAAGCTAAACGACAGGGCCTTCAAATTGTGAAGATAGAAGGGGACATGCGGAACGTTGAATAAGTTTTATTATTGAAATTTGTTTGCGTTGAATTTGTAGTTGTTGTCGCATCGCATCCCTTTTTGTAATTAAATGCAGACAAACTGAAAATCAGGTCACTCATACGCCTTGTTTGCCAGCTCCCACCTCCCTAACACTGACTTACAAATTAATTTTTATAAATAGCTTTTAAAATTATTACACTTGCCGTTTGGCAACATTTTTGGCCTGGTCGCAGCTGCAACTGACGTTAGTTGCCAACTGTCCCAGTTTGCTGCAAGTGATTGGTCCAGTTTGGTCTTGGCCAGCGATTTTAATTAATTTGTCAACTCAAAAGGCGCCAGGTAAGCAATGCTTGCCCAAAGGTTTTCGAGGTCTGCTTAAAAGTTGCAAAAATCGTTCTCCATTGCCTATTTTAACTTTAGACAAAATAGTTTTGGTTATAATCCTTTAAAAAAGAAATGCAAATATCTACAAAACTTTTCAACAGTTTTGGGTAAAAACTTTTCTTTTAAATTCGTTAAAAGTAGCTGAAAGTTTTAATTCTTCACAGCTAGTTTCAGGATGGACCTATGTAATGTTCAGCTAACCATACACCTTTATGCACAAAATTTACGCTCTTTGATTTTAAGTATTGACAGTTTCGAAACATTTACATACTACATATAATTCACTTGAAGTACTTGTATCTTTCATCTAAGATATTGTACAAATTATGTGAAAATTGACCTTATTGATAGTATGAAAGCAACTGCTTTTATTTAAGGAAGCGTTTGATAGAATTTACTTGTATAGCTTCAATGAATAACTACTAAGTAACCATGGAAATAAATAAATGGCAGCACACTTTTCCCAGCTGGTCATGGGCAATTTGTGTTGTTGTATTATAGTTATAGCTATTGCTGATGCTGTCGCTACCGGCTATGGCAACGGTGGAACGTGGCAGATTATGCTGTATTATCACCTGTAATTCCTTATTGGCAATCAAAACTTTGCCGCATGTTGCACGTTCAGAACGCGGTGTGCGCGGTTGCCTTCACAATGTTATCGTATTTTCTACTTTCAATAAAAAGCAAAATCTGCGCATGCAGCCAAACTTTTAATTTTATTGGTAAACTTGGTGAGTGGACATGAACCACATCCGCCTCTCCCCTCAGCATAATGTGCAGAGCAATTTGATAAGTAATCGAAAAGTTTGATGCCGCTTTTGAAGTGAGCTGACAAGTTTCAAGCTGAAACAATTACTTCTTGCTCAATAGATCAGAAAATATTGAAAAGAAATTATAATTTGTGTAAATTTTAATGAAACATAAACTGAATCTGGCACATGTCTAAAGTAGTTTAATTGGAACACTTCCTCTAAAGCACAACAGATAATTTTGATTGCACTTTCGTTTCACTGAAATGTGTGTGGTTCTATTCACTAATTAAGTTAAAGCTGAGGAAAAAGAATGAAAATAGAAATAGAATAGGAAACTTGAACAAATGACTCAACAATGCTGTGGCCATCCAGGATGGGTTTGCCATTCTGTGCAGTTGCAACTCCTTACAGTTGCTTTCTTTGTTTTGTGCAACCGGAATTAAAACTAAGCACTTCGTGGCACACAACTCGCATAAACAGAGCAGAAAATTGGGCCACAGAGAGGACAGTGTTGTGCTTCAAAAATCGTAAAATTGAAATTATAATTGCAACTGCAACTGATTCGAAAAGGTCTTTGTTTTCTACCATTGTTACCAATGGCCAAATCCTACGATTAGGTGCGCGGTGCGGTAGGGTGTAGAGCGAAAATTGGGCAAAGAAAAAGGAAAAGATGGAGGAGGTCTCTAAAAGTGGCTCTTGGTTTCACGTCCAATGGTAAAATGGCAGAAATCGACGCTCGACGGTTTCTTTTTTTTTTTTACTTGTATTGTGTGCTGGATGCTGAAAGTTGGCTGTTGTCTGTTGTCTGCCATCTGTTGTCCATCGAAAGATGTTCTAATTACGGTCTTAACTTGCTGAATTCTTAAAATGCTTGTCAAATAATAATTATTTACAAAGCATTTTCAGTTATGAAATGAAATACGGACGCATCCTGCAATTTTCGTTTTTCGTTTTTAATTGCTGCGCTCAGTTTTCCTTTCTCTTTTGGCCAAAATATCTAGTTTCTAGTTAGTACTCTTTCACGTCCTTGTACTCAGTTCATGTTCCGATTAACATCCGATACGTTGGTTGCCGTACATGAGCTCAGGGCAATAGTGAAAGAGGGTGGGCGCTGGTGCGGATTCGCGGCTTTTGGAACTTTCCATTTGCCAGTTGGTGCTCGTGTGCGTAAGCCCGAATCCTTGCCAAGTGGCATGTGGCATGCCGGATGTTGTGACATTTGGGAAGCGCACCAAAAAATTTCAACATTTACACAAAAGCGACATCGGGAATGTGCGCCGATAGCACTTTGTGCTGTGTTCCACATTTTCTGACTGCATTTCCCCGATTCGGTCTGTATTTCATTTGCTATTTCTTATTTCTTATTTTATGTTACATTTTTCCAAAATATTTAAAAAGCTTGTCTTTTCTTTTATGCCATTGAATTTGACATTCGGTATCCATCCGTTTGCTGACTTTACGGGCTCATGGGGCGAATAAGTAATGACTTTGTAGAGCCATTTTTAATTCTGATTCTTCCCAACTCTGATTGCAGTCGTATTTCTAAGCTGAGATGGAAGGATTTTAAATTGTTTATGACAAGTAAGTTTACAGCAAAAGAGTTTTATGTATACTTCATGCCCAACAAAATATTTAGAAACATAAATTGATTGAATGAACAGTTTATTTTTGCTACTATATTTTTCATATTCAGTTCTCTTATCAAAATTCATTCACACTCTATCTTTATTTCTGTCTTTCGTTGCATTTACGAAAACGTTGCAAACATTTGGAAACACGAAATTATTTTTAAGCACGAGATGGCTGTAAATTGCACAAAAGCCAATTGCGAAAATGTGTTAGGAAATTGTTTTGTGTAAGTTGCAGAAGGAAGAACATGGGAGTGTACCGATAGTAGTCGTATAAGGACAGTCTGGATAAGCATAAAACAAGACAATATACATAGAACAGACGGACGGGGAGCCAGTAAAATATACTTAGATGTTGCCTTTTCGTTGGCACAACTTGCTGCTTATTCGAGCTGCAGTTGCAGCTGCAACAACATGAAAACAGCAACTGATTTGGATTGCCTGAATGTGTGTGCAATGTTAAGTGTGTGAGTGTGCGTGTGTGTTTGAGTGTGTGAAAGGGCACACACTCTCGGGTCTGTGGTTAAAGGGAAGCAAAAGTGTTTGTTGTATGCAACTGATTGCAAAGGATTTTATGGTTGCCGTTCCCATTGGTGTTGCTGCTGTTGCTGCTTTAGCTGTTGCTGTTGCTGGCGATGACGATGGCGACAATGCAAAAATATACAACAGAATACCGATCGCACCAGCAGGCAAGGGCAGCATGATGGCATGCTCTTAAGTGCAGTCGGTTGGGAGGCAAGGAACGGGTATTGCTTGTTGCCACATAAGGTGTCGTTGCAGTGGCAAAACATGAGCCCATGACAGCAACAGCAACAACAGCAGCAGCAGCAACAAAAGCAGCAGCAGCAGTAGAAGTATCAGTAAAATGCCAACATCAGCATTACATGCGGCAATTGCTGCTGCGGATTTGCAGTTTAATGCCGATGCCAACGAAATGGAATCAGAAACGGAAATACGAATACGAATACGAGTATGTGCACCATAGTGCGGTTTGTTGTATTTCCACACGAACCGTGCCACACTCCTGATTAGCTATCCAAATGTCCAAGGCGTTCGTTTGATTAAAGCAACCTGTAAATGTACCTTAAATGCTTAAAACTGTTTACAGTTGACTAAATTTTAAGCACAATTAGCAAGTTTATTTTTCTTCCTTTTTCTATAATTTGCAACAATACACAAAAGCAAAGCAACATTTAGCGGATAATCAGCACTTTTCACGTGCCTGAAATGAATTCCGATTTAGCTTACTCTTTGGAATGCCATTGTTGTAAATCTAACATCATTCCCCCGGCATGCTCTGATGTTGTTTCTTTATCAAACGCATTGATTTGATTTCAAAGCTTTCAAGGCATTTACATTTGCCCGCACATTGCTTAGCTTCTCTCTGTGTGTGTGTCTGTGTGTGTGTGTGCTCGTTAACAAAAGATACTTACATATGTCTATACATGTATCTTTCAGATACTCGCATGGGTATGGCATTCGCCTTTGTGTTTTGGGTGGTTTGGTTCTTGCCACGTTTCTTATACTCTTTTGCTTGGTTAGATTTAAATGCCGAAATTTCAATGCAGCACACATCACGTACCCCATTCTTTGACTTTCCTTCCCTTACCATCCTACAATCTGTAAGGACATATGCGCATTATTTCTATGTGTAGTCGCCGTATGTATCCGAGTTGAAGAGGAACACGTGAAAGTGTAATCACTTGTACTTAATATGCAGATGATGACAATGTGACAATCAAAATGATTCCAGGTCGCTTGATACTTCGTCTGCTTGACACACTCTATAGCGCACTCTTGCTCTCTATGTATGTACAATGTACATATGTACATACATACATACATATGTACTCGTTGAGGATGACGTTATGGGAATCTGATTATTATTATCATCGTTAGAAGTAATGCCTTCCCTTTCACTGCCAAATCGGATTTTCCTGCCCAGATTTCCTACAGGCATCAACGCATTAGGCGCTTTCTGCCAAAGCACTTTGAATTCTAAAAGGGTAATTTCTTTTTATTTTTATGTGTCGAATGGTATGCTTATGAATATTATCTATTGTCAAGGCGTATTTGTAATAGAACACTGAAGCTTGTGTTAAATCATTATGATTAATTCATTTACAACTATGTAATTGGTTATGTTTCTGAAGAAACTGCGAGCAAGAAAAAGTAAGTTAAAGATGAAGACCCTTTCCTTCTGCTTGTATAGATCTTAAGATTAAAGAAACTAAAACTCGAGTTGGGAATTTTGGTGAGAAGATATAATTTCAACCAACATCATTTACCTCGTGCATCCCTTTATTTTTCCTAATCTGAGAGACCAAAAAGAAAAAAGTATTGTGACTAAAAAATTAATTCAGCGCTCTGTTTCACTTTGTTATAAATTTGTTTCTACTTTACTTATGGCAATTAACTGACTGTATAAACGTACAGTGAAAACTCCCTTAGCGGACACCTCTAATAGGCGGACACCCCCTTGGGCGGACACTTTTTCGGGGACGTTGGTTTTGGTGGGGTTTTCAGACCAATTTTGCCTCTATTGAGCGGACACTCTCTTGAGCGGACGCGGACACTAAAAAAATGACAAAAACGAACGAAAACCTCTTTTGGCGGGACACGAATTTCTTAAAAATGACGCAGTAATAAAAAAAATATTCCTATAGGCGGACACTCCCTTGAGCGGACACAAATTGGGCGACCATGAGTGTCCGCCCAAGAGAGGTTTCACTGTACTTACATTCCCCTACTCCATATTCATAGTTATTAATGCACTCTGTAACTTCATTAAATTGTTTACTACAAAAACCAAACAACAAAAAAATGTTGGTCAAAAGTTGGTTGTGAAAAATGAACAACGTGGAACGTGTGTGTGTATAAGAGAGAGTTTGTTTGAGTGTGTGTTAAGAATATAAATGTGAGTAAAATTGTTCCTTTTATAAAAAGCAACACGAGGCATAAAACCGAAAAAACTGTTGATGAAACAGCTGAAGCACGCGCTGCAGGATTCTCGACTTTTTGAAGTGAAATGCAACAGGAGGCGGCGTATTAATGCAGAAGGGGCAATCACAATAAAAACAACAACAACAACCCTTGACAGTGCCAAGTGCCAAACTCGTGACGAACTGGAGCGCCTCTGGTCACTGGTCCTCGAACTCATGGGGTCGCGTTCATCACGTCAAGACTTGCAGTCTGCCTCACGTTGCGATCTCCTCTGTTCGCTGGCTTTTGTGGCAGGGTGGTGGTCGGTTTGGTTGGTTGTCAGTGGCAGCATTTCATGCTTTCCTTTGAGATGCTGCCAGCTGTCTGGATGAGGTTCATGCGTTGTTTTTTAAGGCCAGCCATTGCCCTAATGAGGCGTGTGTCGTTGACTGCCCTGTGCTGAAGTCAAAGGGCAGCTGTCGCGCTTTCTGATTGTCCGAATGCTTGCCGTATGCTTCAAAGTAAATGCCATGTTACACACCAAATTGCATTTACAACCAGTCTGTTTTTTTCGTAGCTTGCTCATTTTTCAGATTTGTTACTCATACGCACAGTTGCACGTAAACGAAATTACGTATACAACACGAAACACACACTCAGGGAGCAAGAGTAGCCACTGCAGCATAAAGAAAATTCGTTTAGTGAATATTCTTATTCATTTAGACTAGCGAACTAGAGATGAGAATTTGCGGGCTCGTGCGTGTTCTATAGCCCCTGTCAAGCCCGAAAAAACACGAAATGTTGAGTTGTTTAAATTTGAATTAATAAATGAGCAATTTACAAATAATGCTCGTTTGATTCCATTAATAGTTTATCTAGAGTAAGATCGATTAATTTGATGAATCGAACTTAATTGTATGTTAACTCCAAAAGTTTTTTCCGTGAGTCGGGCTTGTAAGAGTTTTTGTTCGGCATTTTCGTTTTTTTGTATTTAGAAATTTTATTCGCTTTGAAGTAAGTTATTTTGTTATTTAAATAAGTAAACATATTTCATCATAGACTTAATAAAATAACATTTGCTAAGTCCTTCTTTCAAGTCATACAATTTAATTAAACATTTTATGCTTAAGTCTACGGCAAGTTTCCAGGCAATGTACTCATAATCATATGTTTTCATATATGGCACCCACATATGGTGTCGAGTTTAATTGTCTTAAAAAGCCGCAACACAAATGCTGCCTTAAGCACATACAGACAAAGAAGTACATGTACGGCATACAGTTCTATTCACAAGAAAGTTTAAAACGAAGGCGGCAAACAAGACAGAAACAATTACACAGAAACAGAGAACAACAGCAACAACAACAGCTTGAATGGCAATTTTAACTGTTTACCTCATAGAAAAGTACTTTGCATTGTAATATGGGAAGAGCCTTAAGCGCCAATTTCAGACACTTGCGTCCTTTATGAAGGTGGTCCCAAATAGACTATTTAGGCTGATTTTTTGTAACCACAAACATAGTCAATTATATAGGCATAATAAGTTATACTTGAGAAAAATATGTTGGGATAATATCCATTATAATTAGATGCAATTAACTATACAACAATTTATTAACATTTTATTAATAATTTGATTTTATTTCACATTTAAATCCTTACCAAGTTCCACCCTATAAAAAACATTAATAATTTTGAAATACTTAAAAATTTTCACTTATTTCAGGAATTCTGAATCATTCCTTTGAATCTCCTGAAATAAACATCTATTGTTTATTAAATTTGCTATAATAAGTTCCATACATACCACAGCAACGACATCAAATTTTGAGCAGCTTTTATTGAAATTATATCATCAAATTCCAAAAGAGTAGACCTATATTCTTCATTAGATATATTGTATTTAAACCCGTATTCACCTAGAACAACTTTTCGTTTTATAGTCATATTTAAATTATTGCGTTATTTTTCTTACATACCCTTTTTAATAAAAATTTTCAAAATCCAATCGAAATTGAAATCATGGAATCAGCATAACAAAATTTCCAATTGTTTAACAACATGCCTTGATATATCGGATGCGTCTGGTTATTAGTTACCAGGTGTTCCACAATATAGTTTTTTGGACACTCTGAGCCAAAACATATCATAAATAATGTATAAATTTCATTTAATTTATAATATTTACCTCGTTTTAGATAATTTCATAAGTTAATCTTCACCAGGGAACAAGGTTGCAATGTTTCCGCAATACGCAATGATAGTTATGTCGGATACATCTGGAAATACTTGACCGAGAAATTCCAGCAGAGCAGGCTGATTGCTTACAACCTCATAATATTCTTCATACGAGATGGTGCCATCTTTGTCCAAATCAAATTTGTTGAATATAAACTCACACATATCCTAAAATGGAATGAGATTAGGATATATACAAATAAGAAATTAATTAATTACATACCGCCTGCAACTCTTTAACCTCATCGTCATCTTCACCCACAAAGAAACTATCAATTGCCATGCCGACGGTTTCGCGATTCAATGTGCCGGAGGAAGAGGTTGTATAGACCTGAAGAATACCACTTATTAATCATTTTCAACATATATTTTTATCAACACTTACTTTATATGCAAATTGCATGCGTTCTTCCAAGTTCTTGCTTAGAAATACTGAAAACAGTTTCATCCAGGCTTCAGGGCCAATATAGCTAACATCTGCCGTAATGTTCAATAATATACGTTCTATAATACTCATATCATAGATCCGAAAGAGTACCAAAAATAAGTTATACATTTGTTTCTTCTTCATTTGTTTGGCAGAGGGGCCATTTATTTGCACAAATTTATAGTATATTATTAACAGGCAGACGACTTCAGTGTTGGTAAACTCTGTCGAGGCGGTAAATTGCTTAATTAGGCCACTGTAAAGGGTCAGAAACTTGGTGTTTGCCATGTCATCCATGGTTGTGTCTATACGATTCATCTTGGTGTTTTAAATTGTATCGTCTTGTATAGAATTTAATATAGGATGTTTTCTAGATTTGTACAGTGTTTCAGTGTCTTGTGCTGTGCTCAAATCGAATATCAATGGTGACATTTCAAGTGGAATTCGCCTACTTACCTCAAGCTGTATAAATAGAAATTCAGGAATCTCCGAGATTTCACTGTTCAAACATTTAATTCAAATTGGGAATGTCAATTCCTTTTAGCCCATTTTATGTAAGAAATATTTTCCTGATAACCGTGCTTTCCACATAAAAACAGTTTGTACTTAAGTGTATACTGTACAATTTACAGAACATTTATCAATAACAAAATATTCCTTAAATTTCTTAAAGCCAAAATCCCCCCCCAAACAATTTGTCATACTTAAGAAATTGTGATTTAAGTCCGTTAAAATACCAAATGTAAAATGTATCAATCAAAACTGTATACAAAGTACAATAAAAATCCTTTGGCTTTAGCAAGTCTGTGTGTGGCGGAGTGGTGCTGTGTTGTGTGTGTGTTGTGGTTTTTTCGTGTGTGCCACTGTAAATCCGCTAACACTCCATGTTGTCAACTTGCCGACATTAAGGCGCGTGAATCTTTTTTTTATTGTTATGTCGTCGTTGAGGGGTTGAGCCCCGTCTATACGCGGGATGTGCGGTACACGGTTGGATGGTGAGGTGGTTTGGTGGCTCGGTGGTGCATGGGGTGGATTGTAAAGCCGCATGTATGACAGCATGTGTGGCATACAATTACAAGAGCACCAGAAAAGTAAAGGCAACATTTGTTACCCCAAAACAAAATGGCAGTACGACCATTTTCGTCTGATTTCCAGTTGAGAGCGTTCTTTACATCCTTTGCCTACTCCTACTCCTACTCCAACTCCTACTCCTTGGCGCCTTGACTGGGATTATTATATTCGCGTTTCTCATGCACACAGCTTTAAGTATTTCTACATTGAAATATTTATTTCAAAAGCTAAAAATGGTAGCATCCACCGGAGTAAGGACTCTGATGTATTTTTTATGTCTTTGCTTCTTTTTTATTGCCTTTAAATTGCGCTCGTTACATTTTTTGGGTTGCACCCCATGTTTTCTTCCATCCAGAAATATACTTGTAATCTGTGAAAAGTCTAAAAGAATCTAGATTATTTCATGTCATTTCTAGGGTTGTGAATTTCTTGTCCCGCATAAAGTACGAGTTCATTGTGTTCTCTCAGTTTTTTAATTATTTTACTAAATATTTTTTTTGTTTATTTGCTGTGGTGTTTGCGGAGTCAATGCGCCGATAATGAAAAATTGAATAATTAATTCTCAAGCTTATTTTGGGACACTGTGAAGCTTGAATTATTGTTAATGAAGAAAATTGATAAATTGATTACTGAACTACTTTCAACAGATCTGCAGTTTAGTTGAGTTTAAAAAGCATTCATAAAACATCCATACTTCAAAACCAAACCGCTCTGATTTACCTTTAATTATTGTTTTGGAGTCCACACATTGCACTCAACCTAATTATGCAAAATTGCCAATATGCCAATAGAGAGATATAAGTTGATGTAGTTGAATTAATACATGAATGGATTGTGGGTATGTCGGTTAAGTAGCTCATTAAGTGTTACATTTCATTTGATGGATATGCATTTACAAACAATACAACTCAAGCCCATACAAATCAGTTCATATTGTTATATTACTAGTACGTTATGTATCAGGTTTTAATTACCGTATACATATACTCGGTATACGAAACCTTAGCAGAATGTTCGAGTGTAATTGAGTTGCTCATTTCAATATTTAATTGGCTTTACTTGCTTGGTAGTAAGTAGCTATGCTTTTTCAAGGGAGTATAGAAAGAAATTGTGTTAGAAATGTGCTAGAAATATTGCATATGTAAAGTAGACACGTTTTTAAAGTTTACTGTTCATAGCTGGAACTGATTTGATATCTATGTTTTATATCCAGAGCCCCTTTTGCCTTGAAGCTTCTGCATATTTGCACTGCGTGGTATCTAATTTATTATCATCAATAATAATAAAGCAACATGTAAGTATCGCAGCTGTGCGTGGAGTTAGCGTCTTTGTCAATGATCCTGGCCCTCCACGCCTTGATATATTCTGCCATCAATTTATTGCGGAATTTCCAGTTGAGCCAGCTACATAATTATGCTCATTATGACCCACTTGGCTGGTCACTGCCCCAGGCACAGGAATGCCCAACTGCCGAAGCATTCAGAGGGAAGGTAATGCCTCACAATATGCGTTTGATTAGTGTGTAATGTGTAATAATATCGATTACTAATTGGCGGGGAACGTTAAAAAATCAAACAAAAGAAGTATTTTACATTGTGGTGTTTAAATTACTTTCAATGCCATCGATTCATTGGTTACCACACTAAATGCACAGCATTTAATTATCCCAGTGCCAATAAGACAATGAGAAAAGCCCCTTACTCAGAATGGACTATCAATGTCCAGTTAAGTTTGAAAAGCAAACAACCAATTTAGCTCAAGATACAATGCAAACTGTGCGGAAAAGTCAAACTAAACTTTGGTGAGCTGCAATTTTCGATTAAAATTCCAGTTGGCGATTCAATTAAACACTAATTAAAAGACATTTTTCCGCTCAGCATTCACAGCTCGCAGTCCTTTGATAGGGCTCTTTTGCCAGTCTGAGGTCTCAGGACTCAGGACTCAGAACTCAGCCCCTTAGTTCTCAATTCTCAATATGGCAGCTACTATAGCAGTGACAGCTCATCAGGCAACCAGGTCCACAAAGGGCTCTGGTGAGTGGGCACTGAAAAGCTGTCAGCAGGATAAGCCAAGTCGACAAATGCGCTGCAGGAGTGATAAATGAAGGCGGCAAAAGGCTTGCCGAGTGAGAGGAATAAATGTCATAAAGGAAAAAACGAAATCAAAGCATTTTTTTCTCCTGCATTTTACCTTCTTTTTTTTTTAATTTTCCATCCCTTTACTTGCTAAGCTCAATGCGAGTATTGCAGTGCAGCGGAGTTTGTATTCAGATTTTTACCATATCACGCTCAAAGTAAATGTTTTGCTCAGTTTTCAGGAATGAATCACTTTGAGAAAATTATCAGCGTTTTAACGGAAGTATGTAGTTATCAGCAAGATGAAGCATAGTGAATATTGGTTAAAACTAGATTTAAGGTTGATTTTATATATTTTTGCAACTTTAAAGAAAACGTACCTTTCTCGAAAAAGAAGAAATCAATAAACTCACATCATTCCTGCAACCGACCATTGATTTTAAAGTTTAAAATATTTAATGACAAATTTGATAAAATTTTAAATAAATTTAATTTTTTTAAATTAAATACAAAGGCGCCAAATACAGATTGATCAAGTATATTTATTGTAGTAATTATACCGATCATTTCTAATCTTACTGAAATGTGAAATAAACATTTATCAGCCGATATTTCTGCCTCCGAACATATGTATGTATAACCGATAAATAACAACTCTTCATCCGAGATTCTCCTTACATTATTTTTCAGACGCTTTGAGAAGTATTGAGTTTCTTTACAACTGTCAATCACTGGTTTGTTGCTCGAAGCATGTCTAAAGCAGTACCTAATTATAAATATTTTATATGCAGATCAAGCCGGAGTGGAACTACCAAGGACTAAGCATAATTTTCCGCTTGCCTGGTTACGTCAAAGTGTTGTACTGACAGGATTGTCACGGCCAGTCGACCAGCTGGTTTCAGTGTATCGAATTACATGGTATCCGGAAACTACATAATTGCATATCTGACTAATTAGAAAAGTTTTCCCGTTTTTGCGGTGCAACTTTGTGGTTATGCAACCGCGGGCTGTCTTTCGGCTAATCAGAGTTGCTTAAGAACTGCAATGTATCTTTGCATATCATTAAAATATCGTTATGCAAACTGAACAAAATTGACAACCATTAACAAATTATTTGGTGACCATCATTGAATTTGGCCGAAAATGAGGGAAGCTCATTCAGCGGAATGACAACTCAGCAGAAGTTATTGTTGTCGACTAATGCGGTAATCCGATTTGGGATTGAAAATTCATAAAATTAATTAATAATAAAAGGAAAAGCGTAGAGTCCAAACGACTGTGGGATACAAACAATAATGGTCCAGAAAGGCGGACGTGATCGACGTTAAAAATAAAAACGGAAGTGGGCCAAGCAGGCGTTATTCGCATAAATTTCAACTAATTACAATTTCAGTGTCCGGTGCCCCACATACATACATACCCATTTGATGGGAAAACCATAACAATTACAAGTACAAATACAAATGTGGTAAAAAAAAAGGGAAAAAAGAAAAGCGATCCATACACACACACACACACACACACACACAAGAGGAGAAAACAGATGACGGTTATGGCCAGTGCCCTTAATGGTTGAACGTGAATGCTGTGTATGAGTATATGAGTGTATGTGAGTGAGTGTTTCAGTACAAGAATCTGAATGGCCATTTTGTGGTCATGGCCGGGCCAACAACAACAACAACAACAACAACAGCAACAACAATAACAACCAACAATTGCGAGGGTGCATTGATGCGTTTGCTCGCTTTTTTGTATTTGTATTTGTGTTTGTACTTTTGGCTTTGTGCTGTTAAACCCATTGGGTGCTAGCAGCCCCGTCGCGACCGCAGTGAAAACTCATTAATTTATTCTTCTCTTCGTTTGTTGAACTTAAAATAACAGCGTTAATCCGCTTAGCGCCGTCGTTGACTAAAATAACAACAACAAGAACAAGAAGAGCAATGTTCGCTATACTCGTTACCCGACAACGCGGAGGTTGAAGTTGCCTGCGGGCTTAAGGGGGTGTGGTGGGGGTTCTACTGTTTCACTGTTCCACTGCGGTTTCCTATCCAACTGAATCCGACTGCTGACAATGACTATGACGACGCCCAGCAAACAAAATGAATTAAGGAAACCGCAATGACATAGTTACTGTGGCAAACGCACATCCAGACGGAGAAACTACACAATTCCCTCTCTCGATCCCTTCAGGCAAACACACACACACACACACTCGTACTCAAACATTGATATTGAGTCACATTCATGTACATATGTACATATGTACATTCATACATAGATACCCGTTTATGCCCGTTGTCTATTCTGTTGGAGGTCTTGCACTTGGCCATAAAGTTTGAACACAAAGGCCAGACGAGACTAAAATGCCAGCGGTTGGTTACTCGGCCAAATTGAGATTTTTGGGGCTCATATAAACCATATATGTATGTATGTATGTATGTATGTACATTGCACATGGAAGCGTATCCTTAAGTGAAAAGTTTGCAACTTGGCTTGAACTTGTGGCAACAATGGGTCAAGGCATATGACCATAAAGTCAAGTGACCACAAAATTGCATATGCAGTGGGCTATATTTTATTCTAATTGCAATGAGCACAATTTGTGACTTGAAAGAAATAATAAAACATTACATATTAGTGATTTTAAATAGCTAATCAAATTATTGTGGCAATAAGTTTCATTCGCTTCATTATCGATAAACTAATTGAAACGATAAGCGATATGATTAAACTTGTGTTGCGCTTGCGTATTGGCAGCTCTGTTCAAGAAAAATATAAAGCTTTTTGTAAGCGAACCTATTTAAACAAAGAATTGCAATGAGCACAATTTGTGACTTGAAAGAAATAATAAAACATTACATATTAGTGATTTTAAATAGCTAATTATAATTTTAACTGTGGCAATAAGTTTTATTCGTTTAATTATCGATAAGCTAATCGAAACGATTAACGATATGAATAAGCATGTGTTGCGCTTGCGTATTGGCAGCTCTGTTCAAGAAAAATTTAAAGATTTTTAGAAGCGAACTTATTTTAGCAAAGAGTTGCAATGAGCATAGTTTGCGACTTGAAAGAAACAATAAAACATTATATATTACTGGTTTTCAATAGCAATAAGTTTAATTAGCCTGATTATCGATTAGCTAATCGAAACGATAAGCGATAACAATAAGCACGTGATTCCTTTGCGTATTGACAACTCTGTTCAAGAAAAAGTTGCGGAGAAGCGTACTTTACTTTAGCAAAGAGACGTCTGAATTTAAATTATAATGTCGGGTAAGTTAACTATTAAATTTGAGTATATATTCTCAGTCCACTCATATATCGGAAATCTACAGAGAATGCGAATCAGAAAGCTTTGGCAAAGTCCGCTACATCGGTGTCTTCAACTGTGTCTGGTCCTCCTACTTTTGTGCAGATTTTTGCCACATTGCGATTATCTCTAAGATATGCAAATACTAATGATAATGTCTTCAGCCGCCTGTTTAAGATGTTGGAGACAACTGATTTAATAACAGCCACATCGATGCTACCGGATGAGGAACTAAAAAGATTTGTGCCGTTGATAAAGCAACGTCTGACACGCATTCGAATGGACATCGGCGGCATTCTCAGATTTCGAACTCTCTGTCAAGAAGGAGGAGGCGTGACTGAGTTGCCTCTAGTTCGCAGATGCGATTTGATGCCACAGAAGGCAACGCAAGACGACGGCACTTTGTCAGAGCAAGTTACTCTGTTGGGTCAACTGCTTCCACGACTGGAGCATTTGACTATGCAAGCTACCATTAGGGAACCATTCCCGGACAATTTGAAATATCTGCACACATTGATTGTGTACCAGAGTATTTTTCAAGAGATGTTAGACCGGATCTGCGAGAACTGTCCTTTGCTGCAGAAACTGTATTTGCGCAATGAAACCCATCCGGACACTCTTCTGGATATTGTGCAGATTGTAAAGTGCGAGCAGTTGAGGAACTTGCAGCTTCCACTGATGTTGCAGACACCGGTGGCAGTGGAGCATCTGAGAAATTTAAAGTCTCTCACACTGCAACGTCTGCAGAATTGGCCGGACATGGACTGGGTGCCCATCGTCAGGGATATAATAAACGCCAAACGCTACGAGCTACGAACATTGACATTAAATGGCACTTGGCTGACCAAACCGCTTGATATATCCTTGTTCCAGCTAAACAATTGCTTTGCACTGAAGGATGTGCTACTAAGCAGCTGCTCGCTGACAAAGCCAACTGCTCAGGAGATCCTGCCCCTCAGCTGTAAGCGATTAAGTTTGATGAATTGCACCTTAAGCACACCACTCCACTTTCTAAAAGGCAGTCCACTGATGAATCTGTTTGAACTTTATAAATGCCAGATGGACAACCATAGAGGCAAATTGTTAGTTCAAATTCTTAGGCAACGCCAGCGTCTTCCTATTTTGAATCCTCTCCAGCTGCGTTTCAGTGAGTCCGCAGCATTGCGTTCAGAAGTCATCAACTGGGATAAACAGAACCGCTGGGGGGAATGGCTGCAGGTTGAAGAGCTAAATGAGACCGATATAACTTGGAAACAAACAATTGCAACAATAACCATGACATTTGGTGAACCCGTCAACTTTACTCCCGACTTGGATATACTAGACGACTTCTCAGAACTAACTGCTGCCGACCTTTTAAAGGATCTTTTACTTTAAGTATTTTCTTTTCTATTTTTTTGAAGCATGAAAGCAGCCTTTAGCTTATTTTATAACTATGAAAAAAATAATTAATAATTTTTGCAACTTCTAAGAAACTTATTAGTTGTAGCAAGAGGGAACAAGTCTTTAAATTGAAATTTAAAGCTAATCCAAGTACTGAAATTTAAATGCAGGGCATGACATTTTTTTTGTTTATTAATAACAATTTATATAATAACATATTCGAGTATAATGCGATGTTTGCCAATTTTTTGTTTACGTTTTATGGATCTACAACATGTTGGTGTTAATTTAAAATAAAATTTGTTAAGTTAATTCCAAGTTGAAAGATTGAAATTCTTATTTTTTTTATTTAAATTTATAATAACAAACAAATACAATTTACATGATGAAGCGCTGTAATTGGCGACGATTCGGCCAAAACCCCGATGTGGGTAATATGGTTTGCTGTTTAGTGGTCTAAGCCCAAGCGTAAAATACCGCACACACACACACACATACTAAACACACCCCTTGAGGCAAATAAGACAATCGAAATTCGATAATATTCAACAAAAGGGAGCGACAAGCCGAGCCAGAGGCAACGATTGGGTCAACATCGATGTCTGTCGCCAAAAAGGAGCGGAAACTCGTCCAAATAAACTGTACAGAGCTTCAGAGCTTTGAAATCCGATGACAGACTGCAAAAATACGGGTAAGTGCTATAACAAAAAACAAAAACAACAAAAAAAAAACAAAAAAAGAGATGGGAGAAAATTGCCAAAAAGAATATAAAAAACAATGAAAATGCCCCGAATGCATGCTAAATAGAGGATTTAGGTAAATGGAATTCTAGGCATTTTCGCATTTGCCATGGAAATTGAATATAAACTGGGTATGTGTGTTTGTGCCCTTTTGTCTTTTCCGATGAGTGTGTGTGGCATGTGTGTGTGAGTGTTTGTGAGTGTCAGTTTGATAGCGACAACCAACGTTAATAGCCAAAGTTTAGGCAAAGATTTCATTTTATTATGTGGAAATTTATTAAAGCCTTTGGGCCAGTAGGAAGGATTTTGATCGTTTTGCGTTTTGCTATCAACATTTATACCAATGGTTGTTGAAGTTCCTGTTGTTGTTGTTGTTGTTGTTGTTTTAGTTGCTGTTATTGTTTGTTGTTGTCATCATTTCCTTTCGTCCTTGAGCGCTGGAAATGGAATAATTGGATATTCTTGTTACTTAGTTGCGCAGCTCTTGCCTTCATTCTTGGAACACAAGTTTGACAGGTCTCAGGCTGCGGGTCCAGCTGCTGACGATGACGTTGATGTTGTTGGCTTTCTCAGAATGCTTTAAGTAAGTTTATTGGCTTCCTAAGCTGCTGTAAAGGGGCTACAAAGTGCCGACATAACGTCAGCTGCTAACGTGTACGAGTACGCATGCCAAATACAACAGAAATACAGGAAAAGTATCAGACGTATTCCATATAAGCCTATTTCTCCGAATCGGTACAAAATCGGAATACAGAGAGTCTAAAACATTACGGGTAAATTAGTTAAACTAACGCTTAAACAGAAAATATATGTAATATATACTTACTTGCAAATTCTTAAAACGCTTTCACATTTTTTGGAGTATATTATAAATTAATTTGAAATGCAATATTAGTTACAAGTTTATTCAACTAATTGTTCAAATAGTCGATCAGCTTCGAGGGAAATATATTTCTTTTATTCATTTTTATTACATATTTGTAGTGGAATCCCATTATTATTTTGTATATCGATATATAATCGTTCAAAGTTTTTCTTAGCTCTAGGAATTAAAATGTATGGCAACATTATTCATTGTGAAATCAGTATTAAAATTAAGTCGCAATAAATCGTGAATTTAAAATTAAGAAAAAAAGCTAGAAAAAATAGTAAAAGTAAAATAGTTTGAAAGTTGTTGATTGTTGTGTTTGTAGATTGTGACCTCCTCTAATAATGGCTTTAGATTTCCGCTCAGTTGCAGTAAATGATATATAGACAGATACAGAGACAGAGAGCGAGATAAAGTAAGTAAGAAGGACAGGGAGAGTAACAGTTGACATAGTTGAGAATATAACAAGAACCATTTTTTCTTTTACTCACTTTACTTAACTTCCTTGTTTAGCTGTTTTAGCTTCCGTTTTTGCTGCTGGCGCTTCCTAGTTTCATTTCTCATTGCCTTTTTTACATGCGCTTTTGTAGTTTACTCGATGTCGCTTTGGGTGTCTCCACGGCAGTCTCAACGACAATGAAAACGACCAGGACCACGCCCCGTGCTCTACTATACTGTAGCATACCGTACCATATCGTATCGTATCGTCCTGCAGCAGGGCAACAATGTTGGTGACAGTTACCATTGGGAATTAGCGCGGTCTGTAATAAGGATCGTCATCGCCCCCATAATCATTGGCCTGTGTAAACCTGCACTTAGCGTGGTCATTTCGCTTGCAGTTGGCGAGCCAAGGGAATGGACCATGGTCGAGTTACGCCTGCATGGCATCCACAGCAGTCTGCAATACACTGTTGGCCAAGGCTAACGTATTTTGCCACTAACTGGAACACTTGGGCGCAAATGGTTGCGCGCTTTGTGCGGCTTTCGCCTCGTCAGCTAATACCCAAATGGATGTTTAGTGTAAGTCGTCGTCATTGTCGCCGCCGTACCATTGTTTTGGGTATCCGAGCCCAGTTGCTGTATTGTCATTTCCTCGTATCCTTTTTCCTTTAGCCGGCTTTGTGGGTCCGGATCTGGTCTCTCTCTCTCTCTCTCTCTCTCTCTCTTCTCCCTTTCTGTGTGTCCGTGTCCTTGTCTGTGTATCAGTCGGGCAACGCAATTACGTTACTTGTTATTGTTGACGGACTTGAAGCTGTAGTCAGTGTCGGAGTTGTTGCTTACTTCTGTTTAAAACTTAATGACACTTTCAGTTAATTATCGCGGTGGATTTGCAAAATTAAGCGATTTGGGTATGCTCCGTAATTACGAGGGATTATGTGGCCACCTTTTTTTCGCCTTCTTCTTTTTCTCGGTTTGTTTTATTTTTCGGGCATCTCTTTTGGCATCGACCGCAACAGCGTGATACCAAAACTGATTGGCTGGTTGTGGTTAACAAATCAGATTTTAGTATTATACAAAGTACGTGCACTTAAGGGTAATTTAAGAATGGGTTTAATGCCCATCAAACTCTTTTTGTTTTTTTGTATTTTAAAAAGTTTTTAATGAACTTGTCGGGCTTGGAGAGACACAAGCTTATCCTAATTGTAGAGCTATCCAATTGTAGCCCATATGTAGCTCCAATATATTACTTTTAATCATTTGTGAGCCCGTTCAAAACTAAGATTTAGTATTTTCTGTATTCATTACATTTTGTATAACCTGCTTCCCTTGCTAGACAATGACTGCACCTCTGGTATTAAGAAATATGTGAATTTTACTTCCTGTTTTATAGTTTTTGAAGGTATCTTAGCCCCGTGTTGAAAATAATTTCATAAAATGCAATTTAGTATCAAACTGGCACATTAGACTTCAATTAATTTGCAATTTTGCAAAGGCGCTATAAGGTTCGCGTGTGATGGAAACATTTTTGTATTAATATTAATGCATTTGCTTTTGCTCTAGTACCTTTAAGGATTCACCTTAGGCCACATGCGGAATCGAGGCTGAAGCTGAGACTAACGTGAGCAAATAATTTGTGCGTTGAACTAAGCGCAAAGCCCAAACACAACCACACAGAAAGTTTTTAGACAACAGTTTTCAAAGTTTTACAAGTGGTGCAGAAAAACAGCAAACGCAGTTAGGTAATATGAAGGTAGATAGAGAGGAGGAGCTCAAATGCGGCTGCAGCAGCGCCAAGTTGTATTTGCCCACTTAGACAAGGAACGAGTTAAAATTTATAGGTATATCGCCTAAAATCTCGCAAAGTATAAACCACTTAAGAGCTACAGCAGGGCCAGGGAACAAGAGGCAAGGGGGGAAGGGCCAACAGCGGCGCAAACATTTCGGAATTTTGTCTTGAAAACTGGCATCCTATTTTTTTTTTTTTTTTTTGTATTCCTTGTTGCTGTTGCACCTCGAACGCATAAATCAGCCATGAGGAGCGCCAAGTGCCAAACTCCCCTCTTTACCCTCACGGACATCCGCCTAAGAGCCTGTATTTCTTTGGTTTTAAAATCAGCAGCAGGTAAAAGCTAACAACAAAGCTGGTCATATTACTTGCTAGTGTTGTGAACACAGAAAAACCCCATTGCTTATCCATAAACTTTTATTTCCAGCAAAGTTTATATTATTTTTTTTATTATTTTTTAGCACGGCAACAGTTTTAGAAAACTATTGCAATATACCCAGTTCTATAGAGCTGACATATATACAATTACAGGGTATAGAAAAGTGGAAGTACACGCCCAGTCTCCACTTCATTGGCTTAAAAGCTCTTCACTTTTGGTTCGTTGCAAAAAAAAGGATTTCATTTAATTTCCGTGGTCGTTCATGTGAAGTGGTCTGGCTCGCATTTCCAGAGTCTCTACGAGAGGTGAATGTTGTATGGAAATGTTGGCAACTGGCAGCCTATTAGCAAGTGGCTTTAACAATGCTTCGGATTTCCATACAAAAGGCTTTTATTTACTCTGTTGCTGTCATTTCTTTATTACACACTTGCGAGACAATAGAATCAGTATTACGATGCACTTTGCAACTTTTAAGATCACAAAAGGCCATTCACTAAGCGATCAACATTTAAGCGACAATATAAAACCACTCATCTTACTTTAATATGTTTAAATCATCACCAAATTTTTACTTATACTGAAAAGTTATATCCATAAGAATAATGTATGTATTAATATAAATATAGACAAAGGTAATAATATAGATATAGTTATACTTATGTAGATATAAATAAAGTAATCGATATAAATGTAGACAAAGAAATAGATATAGATGAAGAAATACAGATCTATTCATCTATATATTTATTTTTACCTCTTCGAACTTGAGTACAAATTAAGTATACGTCGCTGGGCTTATTTGGTTTATTTGTTGTGACCTCGATTTGCTTCCATGAAGTCAAAAGCTTTTGTGAAAGTCCCTCCATAAGACGTTAAGCAGCTTTATTATATTTTCAAGTCAGGTGCTAAGGACTTATCATAAATTATCATTTTAATTAATTCGATTGTAGATTGGTACTTTCATAGGGACCACATCAAGTTGCAGGCTCTGCACGTGGTCAAACCGGAAATTACGTGAGACTTGCATTGTTGTTTGTTTTGTCATATTTTTCAGACATTTATGTTGCACAGTGCTCGAAGGCACTTTTCACAGACCCGACAGTGTCGTGTTCCTGGGTTTGAGATAAAGTCCTTCGAGTTTTAGCATCTTTACTCAATGGACATCCGGTGATGTTTTAATAATTTAATTTTTTCTGCCCACTTTTGGTGGCACAAAGCTAGCCAGGATCTAGGTTTTTGGCTGATGTTTGGTCAAATGCACGCGACTGGGCCTGTGCGTCGTCATCGTCCTATATATTTTTTTTTTTGGTTGAGCCAAGTGGCAGTCACTGGTGTCAGCATTGAGATCCAACGAAGCAGAAACTTGGCAAAGGCAGCCGGATACGTGGGTGGCTCAGTGGCCCACTGGCTCTGTGAAAATGTCTTCAGGTCTAAGTTGGCGGAAATTGTCTGTTGTTGCGATATCCTGCTGCGTTTTATATTCGCGTTATGAACTCTCAGCGCTTGTGTATGTGTGTGTGTGTGTGTTTGAGTGTGACTGGTGCATGGTGGATGGATTAATGGTAGCAACGTCTGGCGCACACTTTTTTCTCCATAGACCAACCACATCACAGCCAACTGTCTTAGCTACCTTTGCCACCAGCATCAGAGCTCGAGTTTTATATCTGGGCGTCCTTACAAAAGTTTTAATTAATTTTCATATTTTATGCTGGACTTCACCAAAGCATCCTGTTCGAATGTAAATGATGCGCTGCTGGCCAGTTTCCAATTACTTCCAAATATGAGTTACACTTATATCAAATATCTACTACATATGTTGGGTTAAAAATTGTAAACCACAAAATGATTGTTTATATTTTTATTGACTTTATAAGAGCTCTGCAATGAACACTTTATCGATTGTTTAAAGAAACTTTTTATATGCATATGTTTAACCTAGAAGCTATTAACTTGCTTGTTTTAAGGAATGTAGCTGGGAGACATTTACATACAACTTGATAGCTATGTATCAGGGAATGAAACCGAAACGAATTTAGGTTCCGGTTCCGGTTCCGGTACGTACCGAAACGAGTATTTCGGTAAAAGGTTCTATTTCGGTTTTGTCCTTTCGGTTCCGGTTCTCGTATCGGTCCATACCGGTACAGCAAAGTAATTTTTAAAAAATTTAAATGTAAGGAAAATCGAATTTTATCAACAAATATTTGTGTATGTATAAACGTACAAATGCATGCATTTTAGCATGTTAAGTCTGACATATAATTCGAGAAATTTCTTTATAGTGCAATACCATGTTCGTACGAGAAATAACAAACAAATTTTTTTAAATGTACCGAAACCGTACCGGTACGAACGTTTCGGTTTTCGGTTCTGGAAAAATAATTTATTTTGGTTCCGGTTACGGTTACGGTATTTCATTTGAAACGGTTAATTTCGGTTAACGGTTCCGGTTCCGGTTACGGTTTCATTCCTTGCTATGTATACATACTATGCCCAAATACATTCGCAAAAACACACTCATATACTCACAGCAAATGCAACTGGTGCACTAATGAATATTTATGATGCAACTCTGCTATTCCCCCATTGTTCCTGGTCAAAGAGACGGATTTTAATTTATTCGTTCACACGACTTTCATTTGTTTCACTTTCGTCATGGAATTTCTAAGCGGAACAAAAACTTTCACAAAGTAAACTCCTCTCTGTATCGCCTAACAGAGTGCCCCTTCTAAGAGACAGTCAGGCATACACAATACAACAATCAAGTGACAAGGAAACAGAGTGGAAAACAACACAAATTTAGTACTGAAATCATTTTAAGCATACGACAGAGATAGTCAGTTAGATAGAGAGAGAGAGAAAGAGAGAGGCAAGGATTCGACAGAAAAACAGTGAGACAGAGAAAGGCAAAGAGCATAACAAGAATAAGGGCTTAGTGAGAGATTTCCAAGATTCTTCTTTTGTTGTATTTCAATTTTGTGTGCTTTGCTTTTGCATTTTAAGTTCGACACTTGAAGTGCCTTTTGTAGTTATCATAAGCTAAAGTTGGGCTATGCCCAGTGTGCTGCACTTACTATATGTGTGTGTGCGTATCTAACTCAATTGCAGCGGAATGTCAGTTTACGCCTTTAAGAGTGCAGCACTTTTTGAAGCCCCTTTTATTGTGGAATCAAATCATCTTAATTGAAATGATTCCACAAATATTTCTGCTCTGTTTGAATGGAATATTTGTTTTTATTTATGCTGCACAATTTGGCATGTTAAATTCCAATTCTGTTTCCAATTCAATTAAATTTCAGTTCCAGTTTTGAGTGATTCACTGCTGTCACATTTACCTCATACTCGTCTTCTTTCTATTCAAAACAAATTGAGAATCATTTTTAATTGAAATGAAGAAATTGATTTTTGAAGTATGTTTACATTTTGCATCAATATCAATATTCATCGTCGTGCGGTTCAAACCGTTTTCAATGGAAATTCACTACTCATATAATATTTTTGGTAGAATGCAATTAAATTGGATTTACACCTAAAATTGTTTTGTTTATTTTATGTTATTGTTTGGTATTTGGTCTCTGCATCATTAAGTAGAGGTACTTGATTTTATTTTTAAGCAACAGCTTGTGCCAATTTACTGCATTCAAATTATCAATATACATTTTAATTAAAATTAAATCCTCAATCAAAGCATCGCATTGGCCATTTTCGTTCGTATTTTAATTGAATAATAATAACAATTGCATGTTAATTGTTTACACAATTCGGCAGAATTTCCATCAAACTGTAAGTCTTTTAAGTTGCACGTAAAAACATAAAACTAAACTTATGTATCTTGCTCTCGATCGTTATATAAGTTTTGTTTGACAATAAATAACTACGAAATTAAAGGCTCGTTTACTGTAGTTAGCATTATTAAAATAAATGATATTAATTTTAATCATTGTTAAAGTTTTTGACTATTTTAGAGCACTGTTGTTATCTTTCTATGGAATTAATTTACTAAATTGGAAAATTAAAACTCAATTATGAGGCTTACTGTAGAGCACCATAGTCAATTTGCGCTAACTAATTAGCATTTTGCTTACTCTTCTGCAATATTAATCCAATACCTGAAAATGTGTTTGCATTTCCTATTGTATTCACAATTGCTCTGCTGGGAATAGTAATTTTGTTATAACATAGACAGTCTTAAAATTATGCTAAATTATACTAGCCACTAACAGTGTTTCATTATACAAGCATTAAATATTATTTTAAATGTATTTAAATAGTATACTATACATATTTCTGTAATATGAATCACTTATTTCATTATAAGTTGTTTATGAAAGCGACAATTTTCGCTTGCAGTTCAGTTAAGCATTAGGACAGTTTCAGTTTGTATCTTCGTGCCTGACTAACCCACTTTTTCTTTATAATGAGGGGTACGATTTTTGTCGTTCTGAGGGCAGCTGAAGTTGCAGTGATTTCTGGTGCGGTTATTGTTAAGTGTTGAATAAATAAATGCAAATTCTTCAAGATTATAAATTGTATGCAGTTGTAAACAGTTTCAGGACAACGGAATGTAACTGGAAATGGGCGATGGGAGGTAGTAGCTGGTATCTGGGTAATGGGCTGGGAGCTGGGAGCTGGTAGCTGATGTGGCACAGTTGCATAAAATTGCATACGGAAAACTGTACACCACAACTTCTGGGCCAGCGTCGATGTCGACGTCGATGTCGTTGCTTATGCGGAGCGAGCGGTTTCCTCGGCTTCCTGCGACCGTTTTCGGCACGACGTATGCATCGCTATGGCATCCTTCGAGGACATTTCGGTTGCGAGGCACGTTTTAAAGGCTTGATTTATGCGCACTAACTTGGATTTTACAGCGCGCTCGGCACTCGTTTCATCTCCTGCTCCTCTTTCTCTTCTCGTAGCTCCTCCTACTCATATGCCTTTTTTTCCAGCTGGGCTCCAGCTCTAGCTCTGTCGTTGGGGCTGAAGCTGTCAGTGTCGTATGGAAAGGATTATTTAGAGTCAGCAGCGGCTTGCAAGCGTCTCAGCGATAAGAGAGCACAACTAACGGCAATGCGAGGCCCGCGACCGCTGATGACGACGAAAAGTGCTCCGATCAACGCAGCTTGCTACAGCTATCGGAGTGCCAGGCAGCCAGGAGAGGCTGGATGTTATGGGGTGGACAGCAACCAACTAAACCCAGACATACAGACACAATGTGAGCCACAAGGGCAAAACGGAAGCTCTGTGTCAGCTGTGCAGCTTCCACCAAAATATCAGCCACTTTAGCCACAGATAAAGCTGTCGTCCTTTGTTGTGTGTGCGTGTGTATGTGAGTGTGTGAGCGTGTGGGGGCGACATCATAAAGCACGCCTCGACAGACCCCAAATGCAACGAGATTCAGAAATCTGGCATCCTTTTCTTTATTTAATGTGCACCTTCAGTTCGCTCACTAGCTGTGGATCTGGATCCGTTTCCGAATGCGTTTAGAACGTGGCCATGAATAGAATGGTTGGATTCGTATTCATGTGTGAATAACAAATCTGAATAGTGCTATATTTACTGTAAATTCTTTTGCTTAAAGAAGGTATTTTGAACAAAGTCAAAAATAAGTTTGCAGCATATACAAATGCTGTTACATTGATCTTTTGGGTCATGCTGAAATGCTGTTATTTCTCATTTGCTAATGAATCTAAAAATCTTTTAAATTTAAAGAAAATTTTTCGTTCAACGTTTTTTAATAAACGTTAAATATTAAAGTAGTCAAATTTTGCTAAAACTCAGTCAAATATAAGGACTTAATAATTTCTGATAATCTTAATAAAAATAGTTTGGAATCGTTTGCCAGTAAAATTGATCATTTTAAAATTGATAGAACAATATCGACACGTTTTCGCGAGAGTATCGTATATACAATTTTTTTTTAAATTAAGATTTTAATGCCAAGATTTAATTGGTGAAATTGCTGTGGTTCCGCGAAAATAATTTTTCTGTATAATGATTTCGTGAAAATGCCAAGATGTACAATGTACCTACATATGTTAAAATAACAGTTACAACGTTGTAATTAATTTTTTATTTGCTCAGTAAGCTACGCAATTGATTAAATCATGTATGCAGGGGAAATTCAAGATCGTGTAGAGGAAATTCGAGATTGACTTGCCTTAAGTATAACATCATCGACAGCTGGCCAGTTGGCATGGAAAAACAACAATGCTTGACCTGTGGTTGAAGTTGAACCAAATATTTGCATCTGTCATTACGAGGGTCGAGAGTTTTGCGGACGCGAGAGTTTTGTGGGCTTTATGGAATCATAAAAGTAATTAATTGATATGTGTGCGTGCACTCGTAATTGCCGGCACAGACAAATATGCACAATACCCGTACTCGTGTTGCATAATGAAAGCCAGTGGCGCAGTCAGGAAATGTTGCATGGGTAAAAGGATTTTTAAAAATTCCTATTTCTGTAGAGGTCTTTTGCAGCGAAAGGGGTTAACCCCCTCTTTTCATACGCCACTGTCGACACCAACAATACAACTTCTGCAATTTTTCAGATGTGTTTTCTGTGCTGTTTTCCATAATATCTCCCTCAATGATATCAAGGCTACAATTCCCCACTCCTTCCATTTTGGATTCGCCGGTCGTAATGAAACTTAACAATTACATGCTGCAAGGCTTGAATTAAATTTTGAGTTGTGGCCCTTTTTATTGCAGCTGATAATTGCCATGTAACGACATTGGCCCTGTTCGATTGGCAGAGTTCAATTTACAGGTTTGGGCTCGTGGTTCTTTAGCTCGATATGCTGAACGTCTCTTTTAACTTTCGTTACGCATTTTAATTATCCCGTCGTGTGGACATAACTTTCGTACAAACACATTGAATTGTATCGCAAGGGAAATTGGAAACAAATCTCTGAATCATTAAAGAAACGGGAAAAATAAAGGACAGTTGAGGCTTATCGAATTGTATGCAATTGAATGGATGAAAACTTATAGGCAGTCAAATTTAATGTGAAGAGAAGGTCGGATGTTGGCAATTAATATAGAAATTATATGTTAAAAGATTTAGATATTAATGTATGTATTTAATATTAAAGAACATTAATAATATCATAATTTTATATATTTAGAAGATCTTTCAGTTCGTTAATTTTATAAATATTTAATGAATAGTTAAATTTTTTTATTTTATCATAATAGACAATCTGATTAATCTCAAACAATGCATAGTGCTGTTTAATAATTTAAATTACTCTCTTAGCTTAAAATAACAGTCGAATCGATTACCGTTCAAAAAAATAGAAAATAAATACTGTTGTGCTACAGCCGGGCAAGTGTTGTAAAGTACTAAACATTATATGTATTCACTGATAAATATTATTAATAAAAGCTTTTAAAAGCAAAACAAACAAAAGCCCTCTTATGTGGTTGTTTATTATAATGTGCTCATGGACTTCTATGGAGTATGGTATAACGCATTGTAGATAAACAATAATTACGCACATTTAAACGCACGCAAATTAACTTGAATTCATGCCATTCTGTGAGTGTGTGCGTGTGTGTGTGTGTGTGTGTGTGTGGGTATGTTTGGTGGCTACGGCAGCATCAGTATCTGCTTATGAGTGCTGATATCTGGACAGGGTAGGGTATAAAGGGGGGGTCATTACAGATTTATCGCAACGCAATGTAGGTGTGCACGATTTATGAACAGTTTGCTGAGAGCGACAACAGTAACGATGCCAACAAATCACAGTCAGAATACACAGCAACAACAATGATGATGATGAAGATGAGGACCATGATGATGATGCTGTGGCATTGGCATCAAGAAGCGCAACAGCATCAACAATAGCAACAATAACAACAACAGCAGCAACAACAAATGGCCAACGGCAATGACAACAATACCAAATGCGGACTTAGTTAGAAAAGTGGAAGTATGAGTGCAAGTATGTATGTGAGTGTGGGTGTAAGTGCGAGTGTGTTATATGCTGATTGCCCAGTCACATAATATGCGGGCAGGATTGTTACGACAACGGGAGACTCAGGAGTCCGTGAGTCCATTTACGCATTTGAATGTAACCGTATCACTTAATGTGTGGTCGGTTGGTCAGCCTACAGCGTAAACGGAAACGGAAACGCCCCTCATATCGTGGCCTAATGATCAGCTTTTATTTAATTAATTGTTGATAACAGTTTCATACCCCATGCGGAAATGTGCCACAGGCTTACGGTCAAAGCAGCTACCATCCAAAAGCATTCCCAAACTCAACCTGAATTGAAATTGTGCCTAATCATATTATGATTATGCTACAAAGACTATAATATAAATGCTTAGTGTAGATACGATTGAATTCTATACAAACACGATTCTCTAATACAAACCAAGTTCAATAGCAGACGAAAGCCATCATCAATAGTGGTTTAGTAATATATCAGTACTTAGTTTTAGACAAATGGAGGTACAGAGATATAGAGATGTAACATAATATGTCGAATTGTAGTATTAAAAGGATAACAGGATAACAGGCAAACGGTTAAGAAAAGTAAAAGTAAGAAAAGTACAAAGATAAAATTCATCCTGCTCCTGCCGTATTCTCTTCATTAATTTGTTAAATTTGAACATTACTAGTTTCTTAAGTACAAAGCGACTTGTAAATAAATGCATTACAAAGTTACAAAGATATATTTAGGCCCATTTTTTCAACGTTTATATAAGGTAAACTGGCGTAAAATTTATTGAAACTAATGTCAAATGTCAAAGATATGTATCAAATAAAGCTTATACGGCTTGAAAAAATGGGCCTAAATTACTTGGGAATCAGTTATACTAGTTATTTAAATTTTGAAAAGAAACAATCTAAACTATAGTTAAATATTTTGAGGAAACAGCGTCATTCTTTACATTTCACACATTTCACAGCATTCGCTATTCACAATAAGTAATTAACTTAACGGTGCACATGCTTCTCAGCCACTCTTCATTTAGTTACAGTTGGAAGTGCGGTGAGAGTGTGAGATATATGTGTGAATAGGGGGTGTATTTTTCGGTAGTTAAGAGATGATTATAAGGAGGGTTGGGTTCACAAATTGCAACAATTTTTAACGTTTCGCTCCACATGCACATCAATTGCAACTTTTTTAAACTGTTCAACTCAAATTATATTTACGAGCGGCCACAAACATTGACAAGGGGCGTGTTGAGGAGAAGTAAAAGTTCGGGGGAGACATTTACTAAATGTGCAAAGCAGATATGCCAAGAAGCCAGACGCAGACTCCAATTCCCTCTCTCTGTCTCTCTCTCTCTCTCACGTTGTTTGTCTCTTTTTTTGGTTGCGTCCTGTGGCAGAGTTGAGAATATTGGGGCGATTGCATGCGGCATCATTAAGCGCACCATTTTTGGTACTTAAAACTTTTGCATCGCTCGCTGTTGTTGCAGGCAGTAACAGCAGCAACAGCAACAACAACAACAACAAGAACAACAACAACAATAACAACAATAGCAACAACACCAAGATTGCAACTCAAAAGCACAACTCGCGCCCAGTGAAAGAGACGTAATTTTTAATAGTTTCGCAATTAAATCGTAAAATTTAACAACTTTGCGCAGTTCTTAACGAAATTGCGTTGGGCGCGTCGCACAAAATCTGACACTGATGCATTTCCTTATGCCTGACGCCTAACTTTGGCAGTGCAACCAACGGAAGGACTCTTCCGTCTCCATTTTCATTTCCTAAGACCATCTCCGACTTCGTCTCAGTTTGGTGTAATGAGAACATTTCAAAGTTTGTTGATTCTCTGTTTCTGTTGCTGCTGCTCTTCATCGTTTCTTCGATAGTCGACTTTATGTGTTTCAGTCATTCATATCTGTAAATGAATTGCATTTAAAAGTGATTACGGAATGAACAAAGTACTATACTATACTATAATATAGCAAACAACGTTATAATAAATGGCCTTTACACAGCACAGCCTGACTTTCTGGGTCTGTGCATCAAATAAATATAATAAGCATTATTTTTTTCATTTCCAATAAAATGTGGGTTTATCTTAAAAGATAGATAGTTATCATTACTCAAAGGAGTTGGCTAATTATTGCAATCAATTAGATAAAATTCTTTATGTAGCATCATAGCCCAGTTAATATTATACATTTGCCCTTAAGCTTGGGACTCTACTTATCGGTTTATACTTAAGACTACGTAATAATATTAAAATAGATTAAAACATAAGTCTGTAAAATATTTCGTTAACATGGAAGATCTGACTCCTTCTCTTCCTTCATAAGTTGTTCGTAACCAATTTTGGAACTCAAACCGTGTATGATAAATCTTGTGACCACAAATGTTTTTGCCAAGAAAGGAGTCGAAGTCAGCGACCAGAATATCTCTTGAATAAAGCCATAATTTATATGCACAATGAGAAGGCCAAGAAGGAATAGAGCCAGAGCTCTTCCAAAATGCTTTTCTAACAACGATGATGTTTTTGTTGTTTCTGCTGCTACTGCTGCTGCTACTGTCATGTTGTCGTTGCCTGCTTAGAGCAGCAGGAAGGTGCAATTTATAGGAATTCCATCAATTCTAAAACCATGCTCTGTTCCAATTTCGAATCAAAGGCATCCAACTGTGCTGTTTGACCCGCACCGCATGGCAATGGGCATCGGAGAGTTGCAGGGATGGGGACATGGGCAATGGGCAAGTGTCAACTACGCTTTGTAGGCATGACCTCCGATCACCCGCAGAAGGCAACGAGGTTGCATGACCAAACGCTCATCATAAATACAAAGCAGGCAGCGCTTTGTCAGCTCGCTGTGCCCAGTGCTGACACTTTTATTGGCTCTCGTGTCGCTGAAAGGTGCCCGGTAGCGACATGCCAGCAGCATCCTGCAGCTGCTGCCCTGCCTCTTGGCTCCTTGACCCTCCTTCTCTCCTTTTTGTTTCCTCCACGCAGGACAACGCACGTCTTTGTGCAACGCAAATGAAATTGAAAATTTTTATGATGCCAAACACCGCCGGAACTCAAGCTACTTCAGTTCCAATGGGGGTTGCTGTACAGAAAACTGTAGGGACTTTGAAAAGGACTGTGTATGGGGATGCAGCATGGCTTTTTGCTGGAATTCTGGAAATTTAAGCAGCTGTATAAAGTTAGTTAATCTGCTGCTGATTAAGATGCGGCAACTTCTTGGCACTTACGGCATTGGGGGCACGGCCAGTATAATTTTAATAGCCTCCAATGGACGACACGCGCAGCACTTCAGTTTCCATCTATAGCTCCCATTTCCGCACCCTTTTCCGCACCCCTTTCCTACATTCTGCTACTCCTATACTCTGGCTGCTGCCAATGTTTATGAGCGTTTGCTCCTTAACCGAACTGCAGCTTAAATATTTTACGAAAACTCATGCCACGCCCACAAAAGTAGCTGCCAAGTAACAAGCTTAACCACAAAAGTTTTAAATAAACTTTTCATGTTGCTCTTCTTCTTCTTATTATTGTTGTTGATGTTGCTGCTGCTGCTGTTGTTGTTGTTGTTGTTGTTGTTGTTATTGTAGTTGTTGCTGTTGAAAATATTTCAGAACGCGCCCGCGCAAGCGGCATAACTATAACTTCCGATTCCGTTACCAACAAGCAACACAGTGGGAAAGTGGGGAGGTGGGAAAAAAGTCCCACAGAGGGGAGGAATGGAAGTGAAACTGAGTCTTGGCTAAGGGGGCGAAGAAGGGACGATGAGAAAGTGTGGCTTTTGCGGGTGTGAGCCATGTAATACAGTTAAATATAAATTCAAAAAATATATAGAGTTTGTGGAACTTTTCAGTTGATTTTTTTTCTCTCACCCTTCTTTTTATGTTGCAGCTTGTGCAATTTGCATGAGCGGCAAACACCCACGAACAACTAACAAGTTCTGCTTGACAACAACAACAACAACGTCAACAATAACAACACACAGCACCAGCACCAGCACCAACACCAACACCAACAGCAACAGCAGCACACAGCAACAACAACAATAGGAGTGGTTGTGCAAACTTCCGGCTGATGAATAAGTGTCTGCATGGCCATGTGGCTGCGCCTTAGTGGACTGTGGACTGTGGGCGTGGTCCGTGGGGCGTGACTATTGCAATAGCTTGCTGTTTGTTGTGTGTCTTGTGTGTGCGTGTTTAGTTTGTTTAACTGTAAAAAATAATAAAAACAACTTCCTAATTGCGAAAATAAAAATCAACAACTGCCGCAACAGTAGCAGCGGCTACAGCAATAACAACAACAACAACAATAACCTAAATGGAACAACAATGGGCTAGAAATAGAAAGCTGAGTCAATATTTGCATAGCGGAAACGTGAAGAAATATTATAGAAATCTAAAAAAGACAGTAAAGATATTTTAGGAATACTGCAACCGCTGTTCCCGAGATAGAAAATTATTTTCATTTACAAAGTTACATTTCTGTAACTTTAATGGCCAGAAATTGAACTTTTTTTCTCTATTGATTACATTTAATATGTTCTACTGATTTGAGAAATGTTACTTTACTGTTGGCCATATCAATGTGGAATGCCACAAGACAAATTAATTAAAATGTGAAAAGAGCTACACAACAAATTATGTGTGCTGGCTTAACTAAAATTTAGCTTAAGTAAACTTAATTTGTAACTTAATGGTGCACAATAATTTAGAGTAATTTAAACTCAGCTATCGGCAACATAAACATCAAGCTAAATTCCGATTCCGTCTTTTTCTTGGGGAAATTTATGCCTAACTGAACTAAACTAACAATATGCATTGATTAAATAAAACTCTGACTGGACAGTTCCTAAGTTAATAAAACATGTTGTGTAAATTATAAATCACAAAATATTTAATATAGGAATTTCATAGAAGCATAAATTTAAGCAAGGCTTCAATATGTAAATACGTTGGCTTTAAGCAGAATTGTAAATATGAAGGCAGTGAATCAGAAATTAATAAATAAGTAATAAATCAAGAACTCATGTAAATAATTAATAGCAACATTTAGTAGATCTTGTCCCATTGTAGGCTTATGCCTGGCATTGCAGGAGCGCGGCAGTCTGGCATAAATTTAACGCAGAACAACTCGGACTTCCGCTCTGACCGAGCGCCATGTTGTTATGCAGCCTGTGCGGACGTAGCTCGTCCGTGTCTCTCTTTTTCTCTCTATCTCTCTCTCCCTCTCATTCTCTCTGTCTGTCATGCTGTCTGTGACTTTGGCTTTGTGTGTGTGCGTGGGTAAAAATACGGTTTAACAAAAAGTAAGTGGGCCTTGGGCTCACAGCAGTTTCAGCAAACAAACAAACCAAATGAAGTTATACAAACGCTGATAGCGCCAGTAACAACAACAAAAACAAAAACAACAGCAACAAAAACAACATCAACCAAAGCAACAACAAATTGCGAGTTGCAGCAAACCTCAGTGAATCCCGAGGCCTGAAAAAATGTCGGCTCATATTAATTTCTGCTATCTCAGTGACGTTTTACATGCGTATTGCGTTCTTGTTGTTGTTGTTGTTCTTGCTGTTGTTGTCGCGTTACTTATACATACATATATATGTATATAGAAATTTATATAAATTTGTTGTTGTTACTTTTGTTTTTGTTTTTGTGCGTTAGCGTGCGCGAGTCTAGCAATAAATTTGATTTGTTTAGCAATTTGTTGCATATCGCATTGCGTATACGCCCCGTGCATTCATCTCCATACAGTCACGTCTGTCGTCGTTGTTGTAGTTCTTGCTGTTGTTGCTGTTGTTGTATTGTTTGTTGCTGCTGCTGTTGTGCTGCACTTGCTGTTACCCCACAGTTGCTTTAACGATGAATAACGTGTTTTGCCGTTGCTGTTGTTTTTTCTTTTCTCTTGCAACTGCCAACTTTATGCGACATTTTATGCACTACAACTGACAATAATTTATATTGAAATATGTCTGTATATGTAGCACTGACTTTGTCTGTGTGAATGCGTCTCTGTCTGCTATTAGTTTTAAATACATGGCGTGTACAGTTTACTTGAATGAAAAAAAACCCAGCTAACTGAGAGACTTAATTTATGTTTTAATTAATGAATTGCTTGACTTACTTAAGTATTTAATCCTTTTTATTAAAACATAATTATTTTGCACTTAAGATGACGTTAATAACATAATCTTGTTTCAATAAGTACGAAGCATCTGTTTAACATTTTCCCTTTCTCCCTCCTTTATCTCTCTATTGAAATGTATATCTAATTTGGCCTAAAAGGCTTAAAGTTTTTTAGCAATCCGCTGACAAATTGCTTACTGCGGCAATTGGCAACACTTGCAACCAATTGGTCTTCCGGGAAGAGAATGCGCCAAAATGCAGTTGGAAGTTGGCACTCGGTGCTAATGTCTCGAAGTTTGGTATACTTTTTTAATAATTAATAACAATTTAGCATACATTTAATATTATTTATTACTCAATTAGGTCAGTGCCGTTACAAAATTTAAGCACCCACCACTGGGGATACTTGTAATTAAGCACTCGTGTAATTAAACAATTTTCAGGCCACAAGCGGAAAGTTACACTCGTTCTGACTTGGTTATTTTGCTTGGTTTCGCTGGCGTTGTCGTTGTCCTTGTTGCCTGTGAGAGGAGCGTCATTAGGGACGCTTTGTGTGCAAATTTGATTTCATAACATTTTGTCAGTCTTTCGCCTCGATTTGCCGCCTTTACGATGCACATAAATTTTACGACCAAGTTGAACTTATAAATAGTTGACGAACTGGCGCACTCTTTGTCCCCAATGAGCCAACGCCAACCCAAGATGAAGTGACGATGACGATGACGCTGAAGATGAAGCTGATGATGAGGATGAAGATGAGAACGAGGATGGGTAAAGAATATAAGGTTGACGACGATACTCAACACAGCATTCGCGATAAAGTTATTGAGTGTGGCCATCGAAATGAGTTTGATATTCATTTCGATTTTGATATTCTTATAATAAAGTTATTACGCATAGTAGACTTAAAGCTGCAATTTTAAACTCAACGATGCTTAAAATCTCTGATTAAAAGATATGACAATATTTTAATATCATTGATCTGGTAAATCTACAAATAAATAAGTCTGAAGTTGAAAATTGTATTCTGTTGAGCAATAATTTACTCACAATTATTAAAGCTTTCAAAAGAGAAATGGTGTGGGTCGAGAACAATTTGAATGTCATTAGCCAAGCACGAAAAAATACTGAACTCATATATCACATATACGTATATGTACATATATTTATACAAATAGGAGTATGTGTATGTGTATGCAACAGAGGATTTAATATGCATTGCAAATGGCAACGCGTGAAAATGTTGAACAGCATTTGCGAGACAAAGAAAGAATTCTGTGTGAGAGTGGGAATGCAAAAAAGTAAAATAAATAAATAAAACTTCATATCTGATTGAATAATAATGTGTGCTTAAGGATTTAATGCGTTGCTGGCAGCAGCAGCTGCTCCTCAGCTGACGCTCTGCTCTGAAGCAGGAAATGGCAGTCAGAAAAAAAGCAGCCCAGCCCAGATCAGGCAGTTTTTTTTTGTATTTGTTTTGTCTTCTGACTTCTGTTTGGCGATGTGTTTCCCGCTTTCCCTGCAGTAAATAGCACTTGGGATAAAAAATCCAAAATTACAACAACAACAAAAAGTATAACAACATCATTGAGTGAAGGCAGAAAAAAGCTGTGTCCCCATTCGGGTGGACTGGGTCCCAATGGGGAATTTATTTGCCTGATGCTGATTGCCAAAAAGTAAAGAAAAGCACGCTGAAGAGAACTACTACACACACACACACATGTAAGTATATACACGCATACGAGTACAATACTTTGACAGGACACATTCACTAGAAGTAGCAGAAGGAAAAAAATTGAATTTTCTTATCGCACGTTTTCAAATTAACCCAAAACAGTGCCAACAGCAAACTCCCTATAGGTCCAAACCCCACAGGGCTGTGTGTCAAGCTTATTTGAATTTCTAATACCGTTTTTAACCCCTCCCCTTTAAACTCAACATCTCAACCCCCACCCATTACCAACCCCGAAGTATGCTGTGTGTTTTGTTGTCCCGTTTGCCGTTTGCCATTTGCCGGCTATCATCATTAGCAGCACATTTAGATAGACACCCACATGTGAGATCTTTTGGCATTTACTAGCAGCACAAAAAAATAAGGACAACAAAAATTTCACATTAGCTCGCAGTTGTGATTTTTACTATCGAGTCTGTAGTCAAATGCTGACGTTAATGATAATTTACTGCAAAGTAGGGTTTCGTTAGGGTCCAGCAGGACCCAGAAAAGAGAATAGTTTTATTTTTATATTTATTTCTGATTTCAGATTACAATAATCGAGATGAATTTAGCAAGGATTTTACCTAGATCTTAAATGACATGAGCCATAAAATACTTGGCACGATTTCGATAATTATAATGCAATGATCCTGTTTATTTATCTAAATGCAGGAACTAGCAGTGCTATAAAAATCCAGCAGGATAGTGTAAGATATGTGGAGCTTTTAATTTGATTACAAGAACTGTAAAGAAGGTTTATCCAAATAGTAAATTGTGAAATAACAAATGAATAGCAATAAAACTTACCGATTTGGACTAGGAACATTCTTCTTAAACTGGCCCTTCATATTGCCTGCTGGCTTGTATCTTGCCACGACAAACGTCATACCATCCTTACTAAAAACGATTTTTCAGATAATATTAAATACTTTTAATTATACAGTCGAAATACTTTTGATGTTTGCCAGCACCAAAGGCTTTACTAGCTTTCCAAACGACTTGCGTAAAGTGTCCAGTGGATGTTGAAAAGACTCCTCTACGGTAACTGTAATGCTTGTTTTCGTCATACCACATTTGCACACATGATACAGGATTTCCAGATGTTACGCAAAGATTCTCTCCATAGTGTCCAACTGAATGTTTCAGCTTGTTTGCGGCTGCAAGTTCCTTATATTTATTCACATGAGTAACACGGGATTATTTATATACTCTTAGTTCTACTTAATTGTACAAACCTCTGCATACTTTTGACACTCTCGACTTAAGGATTTTTGGAGAACGAGATCGGGACTGCCATGTTGACTTCGAAATTTATTATGTTCCACCAGCAAGTCTTTATCGAAACTTGCTTGTATTTGAAGAAACTAAAAGAAGCTGAGTTTAGTAAACATTATTATTCTTTGATTGCAGAATTATTACTTACTAGTAGAAAGAAAGTTAACACCCAAATAACTAAACTATTTGCTACATACATTTTAAATGTTCAAACAACTATACACAGTTATTTACTAAATTAAATGTTATAAGAGAATAATTTTTACATGCGAAAACTCAATTGTTGCTTCGATGTGTAGTTTTAGTAAAAAAAAAACAGATTATAGATAGTAAATATGTGAAGTTTCAGTTAAATATATAATTTGGATTGACAAACTGGATTATTGCGATACAACTTTCAATTAGAATCAACATCGATTACCTTAAACATTTCAAACGAAGAGAAAAGTACAAAATTATAATTTAAGATAAAGATGGCATTCGGACTGATCAAGAATATAATATTATTTTTATTCATAGTGTAATTAAAACCATTTTTACATTTTGCCATTTGTTTTAGATTATACCACAGTTAGATTAGTTTACCTTCCGCTTTCACTCTCCAATAAGTCTCTGATTGTATTTATTGATTCTCAAGGAACATAAGTCGAAAACCTTTCGATAACAGCATTAAAAATATCCCCGACAAAAGAATAAGATACTTGGAACCATTTTGTTTTTCATCAGAGCTAAGTTTCAGATTAAATTAAAGTTATTAAGTCGATAAGATGGAGACAATCTTACCGATTTGGCCTGGGAACATTTTGCTTAAACTCGCCTTCTACATTACCAGCAGGCTTGTATCTTGCAACAACAAAAGTCTTTCCATCAGCACTGAAAATGGTTCAGAATGTCATCAGCATAATAAATAGTTATTTTATAATACAGATGCATACTTAGAATGTTTTCCAACACCCAAAGTGGAACTGGATTTCCAAACTAACTGTGTAAAATGCCCAGTGCCAGATGAAAAGACTGCTTTATCATAATTATAATCCTTAATTTCGTCATACCAATTTTTTACACAAGTTACAGGGTTTGAAGTTGTATAGCAAAGATTTTCACCATATGGTCCTTGGGAGTGTGTTAAAGCATCTGAAGCTGCGATTTCCTAATATTTAGAGATATATGTCGGTCGGTGAAAATCGAATTATCCAAATATATACATACCTCTGCATACTTTTTACAATCCGCATTTAAGGATGAATCGAGTTTGAGTTTGGGACAGCCGTGCTTCTTTCGATATTTATTATGTTCATCCAAAACATCATGTTCAAAATCAGCTCGAACTTGAATGAACTAAAAAGACATAAAAGAAAAATAACATTATGGTTTACAGAACCTTTATTTATTGAACTTACCGACAGCAAGAAAGTTAGTATGCACGGAACTAAGGTGTTTACAATATGCATTTCAGCTAATTAGTTTGGGACAGTCGATCCACAGTACAAATTTAAAACTATCTTAAATTTTTTGTAAAAGAAAAGCTACACTAAGTAATGCATACTTTAATAAAATTCAAATGTTGCTTTGATGTATAGTTTTAGTGAAAATTAAATTTGAGTAAAAGATGGGGTAACAAATTAGGCTTTTAGGACCAGTAATTGCTATGAATTTTTAAAGCGAAGTAGAGGAATATAATCTTAGGTTATAGTTCATTGTAAATACAAGCCCACAGATTTCAGAGTTATGTGTTATGAAGCACTTTCTTTATTGCTTATTAGGGTCAACTAATTAACAAGTTCTAACTGTAATATTATCTATTTGAAACTTTCTTGACCCACATGTGTACTTTAAATGTACAAACTTTAAGTTAATCTACATTTGGTAAAATATTAAAACTGGTCTAAACACTCTGGAGTTTACTTTTATAATTGCATTCAAATGATGAATTTGAAAAAATTCCCTAAGCGCATTTCGTAGTACAATCTAATGGATATGTTTCCCAAGTTGCTTCATAAAATATAAACAATTTGTGCATTTTCACATAGACACATTACGGTTAATGCATTTTTGCATTAAGGTCCTTAAATGTACATTCCGTGGCCATGTGCCATTTGACTGCCTGACGGATTACCCAAAAAGCTAACCATGTGGTTGATGGCAGCCACAGCAATGAATGTGATGAGGAGAGGAGGATGGAAAGCGTATTGTAGCTCTCCAATTATTTTGGTGCTAGTGAGCAGCTAGAACAGAGGATAATGTGATGCGTTCATATCAGCGACAGCAGGATAACTCTATTAGTGCCATTCCCATACACAGACACACACACATACACATATACACACACACTTGCTCACTCTCATATGCTGTCAGATATTAAATTTTTTGCCAGTGCGTGGAGTTGCGCCAATAAAAGATGGCTAGGAGCCAAGGCTCGCACCAGTGTCCTGGGATTGACAGCATCAATGTGCACACACTCTGTTTGTATATATATATAGTGTGTGTGTGTGTGTGTGTATGTACATGTGTTAGTGAGAGTGTGCCGAACGATGGATGAGTTGTTGCCGCAACGCATGTGGCTGATGCTTTGGGCCATCATTGTTGACAACAATATCAGCGACAGCAACTGCACCAACAACAACCACAGCAATAACAAACACAGCAAGCAACAAGAACACTGACAACAACAACAGCAACAACAACATCCAAAACTGGAACAGTTGGCTAAAACGCGGTTGCCAGTTGCCTGTGGCAACTGCTGCAACTTACTTTGTCCTCTGTTGGGTTTGGTTGTAAAATGTCAATTTGGGCCCGTGACGAAGATTTATTGTGTGCAGCGCATCAGTTTGATAGGCGTGTATAAATATCCCATTCGCCCTCTTCTAGCAATACCCTCTATCGACATCTGACTATACATCGCATTACCATACATGGGGGTGCACCATACTTCAGGAAGCTTCACCCTTCTCAGAGAGAACGCCAAGTGATTGTATGCAAAAAAAAAAACTGTAAAGTATTCGACAGATAGGCGCCCTCTTCACAAATTGACAAACAGTTGATGATCTGGAAGGATCTAGACACTATTGATATTGACAATATTTAGATCGCCCACGGTGTAAAACGTATAAAGTGACGAGATATTTTCTATGTACAAATTGTTTTTAATAAAAAGCTGGTAGGGGGAAGTTGAATTTTTTTTTTTAAATGTATTGAAAAGTATTATTGCAAAGTTTAGGGTTTGCCGTAGTTGAGAAAGCCATGTGGATTTTTCGATTTATACACATGCAAAATCATCCAACATGACTTTCGACATGAAAATCAGCTTAATTTTGAAAAAGCTATGCAAGGAAGTTTGAAGTTTGGAAACTCTTTGAATCGACCTTTTCGCATAATTTATTTTTCTAAAAATAAGGAATCACCGCGAAGCAAAACTAAAGTATTTTGTTTATTATAATAACTGTTGCATCAGGATATGATTAAAAATTTTGAAGAAATATTTATTTGAAATGTCAAAATCTGTAGATCCCTAACCGCTAGGCAGAGGTCACTCAATTTATTCTTTTTTCACATTCCAAACGAGGTATCGCAAATGACATTTATAAATTGTAATTATTTTTAGTCGCATATTTGTTTAAAACCCATGCAAATCAAAATAAAGATGTTTAAACGATTATATTCTTATATTTTGCTGAAAGGTCTTAGCTTACAACTGCATCTAAATCTTGACCTTTCCACAAGCCAAACGACGTGCTGCTCTCTGATGAAACTAACCTGCATATTGTGATTAAAGGGTATCCAATACGGGCTAACTTTCATTCGATGCACTCAAATCAAGGACTAAACCGATGTCCTTCTGTATTTTAGATAGCAGATAAAGCCTTTTCTATATATTCTCCCAGTGGTGTGTATTTTTGAAATGCCTTTTATTTTGATAGCCCATTGATATGCAGCGCAGCTTTTTATAGAATACGCCAATTCAATATAAGTTGTCAGCTGTAAAGCTAGCCAGGGATTGGGATTTGGAAACTAAACTAATTTCATCCAAATCGAACAGAGCCAACACCCCTTGGCCCGGCCCGTCAAAAGGTGGAAGGAGTTAAAGGATTTTTCACGTATGCTGCGCTTTCGCAGCCCATGATTTTTTTTTTGTCTGTTGGCAAAACTTTGGCTCCTACCGTTAGCGTTCTGTTGGCCCCGTGTTCAAAGCCGCAGTCTGCGTAACAGTTAAGCCAACCAGCTGGCTTCAGTACCAGTATCCACATTCATAGTCTACACTCCCCACTCTCCACATGAATGTTGGCCAAGAGGCAGCCATGACCGACATTCGATGAATTGACCAATGCAACTTGTTATTTTTGTGTGTGCAACAGTGCGTTTCATTTGCTGCCCAGTTATCGGGAGGGGAAGAGGAAATGGGGTAGTGGGAATGGAAAATAGGAGAGGGATTGCACCTTTGAAAGTTACCAGTTTTGCTAGTTTTTCTGCCATTCGACAGCCAACGTCTGTTTCACCTGGTTTGTTGCGATTGTTGTTTGTTTGTTTGCGTATTATTGCCTCTGGGTGGGAAATTGTTTGTTTGTGTCTTGTGCGTGCTCTGCCTCTGTCTATATATGTATATATATATATAAATATATATATATATATATATATATATATATATGTGTGTGTGTGTGTGTGTGTGCTTGTATTCGTGTGCACAGGTGAGCATGAATTTAACGCTGACAATTGTGATTTTCATGTAGAGAGAGGAGGGGAAGATGCGGCCAAAGGTTTTAATTAGATTTTACTTCATTTTCAGCTGTCATTTAACCCAACGCTTTCAACGTCCTTCCAACCACTCGCATCAGCGGATTCTTTTGTTGTTAATGTTTTATTTTTTATATACTTACGTATAAAAATTGATTGAAAGCGATGGAGCAAAAGAGCGGAGGAAAGGAAGAGACAGATAAAAATCGAAGGGACAACGTTGAATGTCGTGTGAGCAAAGAAACTAATTATGTAAACGAAATTAGTTTTTATTTGCCGCTTTGTGGATAATCTTATGTAATCTACCTATACCCTGCATAACAAGTATTTTCCAACAAAAGGTGGAGGCATTCTTAATCAGAACATATTTAATTATAACATGGAAAATTGGATAAAGGATAAACATATCGGTCGCTTTTTATTGAGGTAAGAGTTAATTTAGTTTGTTTTGACGTAAGTTTGCTTCTTTATGTTTAGCTCTACTTTAGCTCTACTAAAGGATATATTCAGTTTTACACTCATATATAGCCTTCCACTCAAATTACAAAATTATATAAATCTCTTATGCTAATGCTAATTTGGGTTATAGATATTATTCCAACATTTTTATAACTTTTGTTAGAGAATATCTTTAAATTGCATAGTATTCAAATTCATCTATGTTAATTCATTAATTAGCAATGGCTCTTATCAGCGTTTGTCATATTTTCCCATGCAATCCTTTCAGTTCCATCCGTTGAGCCTTTTGAAACTCGCATTAAATGTGTTTGTTGTTGGTATTAAGTTCCATTATGAAGATGAATTGTTGCAGTTGCATCTGAGTCTGAGTTGTGTGTGTGTGTGTCTGCACCTTAAGCGGCGGGCATACTCATGAGTTTACCTTTCAAACTTTACTGTTTACTTCCCTCCCCATTTCCGCCATTTCCCTTTGTCGTTCTCATGTGCTTATATTGTTGAGCTACGCTCTGGGTTAAGTGCTCCTTAAGCTCTTCTGTAAATGTCAACCATTTTGAACCGCACATTGCCCTGGGCATCTGCTCCAGCTGCTTCACTATCAGCCAACAGACCGGTCTTCAATATAGTTTAAAAGGAATAACTTAATTAATCCAATCCCAAACTCATTTAAGATCCACAGCTGAGCGGGTGATCATTGGCAAAAGGAAGAGGTAAATAATTTTATAAGTTGTACCAATTCGTTGTCTAGGAAATTGTTCTCATCTTAGATTACAGATAGATTAAAATGTGTCTCTGTTTCTCTAAATCAAATCTAGTTAACTCTTTCATTATCCAAGCAGAATTGAAGTAAAAATTCACAAAATAATTTTGAAATTTGTATTGAACAATAACAACGGTTAGCTTTTAGAACTGATCAAAATTCTCGATAGCTTGAATACATGGAAGATATAGCACTTTATTATTTCACTTTAAAGTTGGCGGACTGTAGAGCCAATGGTCTACCCATCTGTGAGTCTGAATTAACAACCAAAAAGGAGGAGACTCTACCTTTTGTCAAAATCGAACCGCCGGCACCGGGAAAGACCTTGCTGTGTGATTGTGTGTTTAAGGATGAATCAACAACACTGGAGGACGAGGATGAGAAAAGTTTTAAGGAGCCTCCTCCGTTCGATGATGATAAACTGCTAGTGGAGCACATCAGAGCGGAGCTGAAAGATAATCAGCAAAGGGTTGATCTGATCGATAGCACATTTGAGCTAAACACACCCGATTGTTCCGTTTTCAATCCCGATGTGGACATGCAGGTGGAGCTCAACAAAAACAGTGTCCATCCAGAGATTCTGCAGCTGCAGCGCAACAATCACAAGTTGCGACAACAACTAAAAGAACTAAAGCAATGCTGCACTGCATCTGACATTGTTTTGAAGGGTCTAAGAACAACTCTTAACCGTGACATGAATACGGTTTGTGAACTGCAGCGACGAATCGATCAAATGGACTCCTTTAAGCGTAATCTGGAGCACGAGAGAGTGCTCTGCAGCCAACGTTATCGATACTTGGTGCGGGAGATGTACGATCAGGATGAATGCAATCGATATATCGAAAAGAAGCTGAAAAACTCTGAGAAGGATCTTGAAAGGTTCGTTGCCAGAGCGGACTATAAGAATCCCAAGCATGAAGCTATCGATAAGCTTAACGAGGCCAAGGTGCACATTATAGGTGTTCACAATGAGATGAATAAGAATCTGGGTAGTCCAAGAAAAAGGGAAGCTCCGTACCAAATCTCCGTATGGGTTCCGAAATATCTGCGTTCCTACAACGTAACATGCAGCTCTTCAGCAAAGAATCGCATTAAAGCAAAATCTGTTTGAAATTGTTCAATTTGTCATGTGAAACGGGGGGGAAAGGAAGAGAAGACACCATAAGGCGACAACGGTCGACCTACCGTTTTGGAGTTCATTTGCATTTGAGAATGATAGAAAAGACAGGACAAGGGGGAAACAGAAACGCCCTGATTATGTTGTTGTTTGCTGGGCGTGCTTGACCATTGGAAGCCTAGTCGCATCCACGTGACGGCAGCTGCTCCAAATGGTAGCAATTTTTTGTTGTTGTTGTCGCTGCCTTCTGTCGATTTGTGTTTTGTTTGTGTGTTTTGCGTGTGTCTTTTCGGGCCTTACACCAAAATGTATTTAGCATAAAAATTTACGATAATGATGCCAACATCAACATCAGCGGACGCAACAGCAGACGCAACCTCAAATGCCGCATGCCCCAAAAGCAACAACAAATACAAAAAACATTTGGCACAAAAGTGGCAACAGACAACAAAATATAACGAGATACTATGACCGCTACAAGTATGGTCGAGGGGGGATGCTTAGATTGAGGGGTATTATATGCGGTAAGAACAAATGTCATTGCTCTCTTAACGCAAAAAGTTAAATTAATATTTTTAACACTGACGATAAACTTTGCTCTGATTTTTTTTCCATTTAAATTGACGAATTTTGCGGTTTAACCGCCGCGTCAAAGTCAACTGTTGTCACTTTTCCTATTTTCAAATTTTCATATTTTCATATTTCATGTTAGCTGTTTGCTGTTGGTTGTTGGGGATTTTTAAAGCAGATTAGTAAAGTTTTTCGCACAGAGTCATTTATTTAAACTTTCCTTTGACGACACCGCAAAGCCCACAGAGCACATAGCACATCCTTTTGAATGTTGTAACCGAAAATTTGATATCGAGATAATCGCATTCGGTATGTCGAACAGGTCGTTGATTAAGCCCGAAGTATTCTAAACAAAGCTTAAACTTTCAAAAATAGACTGGGATTTTCAACAATTTATAATATGAGTATAGCAATTTTGGAGTTTCAAGTTTTAGTTTCTAGTTAATTTGACCGAAATAAATGTTACAAGCAACCACTTTAATATACTCGCTTTAGGAATCTTTTAAGCTTTGAATACATTACATACATAAAATTTGAATACATTTTTCGCTCATGTCAAGATAGTTGATCAAACAACAAAATTTAATTTTCATCAATTTAAAATTGTGTTGTACTTAAATGCAAGGCCACAAATTTTGACACACTCAAAGGAATGTGTTGAAAGTTTAGTTAAGTCAAGTAAGGCATCCATACACGTACAACATGTGGCAAGAAGTTTTTCCAAACTTTGCCATGCAACTAAGTTAGTTGAAATTTGCTCTGGTTAACAGCATAACCTTTTACAGCCAAGCAATATTATATTTATTACGAAGCACACATTATATCTGCTAAAAATTTGATTACATACCAATTTTGCAGTGCATTTAACAATTTAAATATCGTTCACAATTAAATGTGGGTTCTCAATATTAAGATGACATGTAATTTTCAAGTTTCTTTGATTTAAATACTTTTCTGGGCAATCAATAAAATTCTGAAAGCCTAGGGACATTTTTGGCCAAAGTGTATCGAATTTATAAATAAAGATTAGCTATTATTCTTAGACACCTACAATTTTGCTTTTCGCATTAAATAAATGCAATCAAATAAACTAAATTTAAAATAATGTTCTGAATATTGGGTTTATGTTATTTCTACCTTTTTTGATATGTAAGAGAATTACCTTGTTCTTGTGGCAACTGAAAGGACAACGCTGCGAATTCAATTGGGATTGGAATTGGGATTGGGACTGGGGCTTAGGTTGAGTTTGTGTTAAGGCAAAATAAATATATACAAATAAATGCAATGGAAGAACTCAGCATTCTGGCATTTTATTCTGTCAATGCACCTGCAACTACTCTGTATAAATGTGTGTAGGTTTGTTGGTATGTATGGCTTGGGTGGCATCTTCATCGTTGAGTTGAGTTGCAGTCGGGTTTCCCTTTCCCCCTTGCAGCGAATGCGTCTATAAATTATTCATTTATTTCGTTTGAGATGTTTGATGTGCCAATGCCGGAGACTCCTTAAAGGATGCCATACACATATCCTGATCTTGGCTTGGCCGGATTGTAGACCAAGACTTCACAGCTGCAAGTAGTGCTGTAGTGTGGAATAATTTGTGGAGGGTGAGGCTTCTGCTTTTGCCCGCATTTCATTCAATTCATTCATTTTTTAGTAGCTTTACCGGCGTCTGCCTTGCCACTCGGAATTTTCCTTTCTTTATATTTTTCCAGTTCCCTTCGCTGTTGTTGCTGTTTGCCACAGCTTTGCATAAATAAGATAAACACAAGTAAGCGCACATACCATTCAGTAACCCTCCGTTATCTCTTTCGCCCCCCCTTTTCCAGAAACACTCTTCTGCACCGCCTTACAAGTTGGACTCGACTGCTGTGATTTATTTTGCACTCAGTGTTTGCCAAAGTAAAATTGATTGAAGCGTTTGTTGGCGTTCCAATTGATTTTCACTCTAACCTCCAACCTCCATCCTTCTCATTCTTCCTTTCTGCTTTCCTCCTCGTTCTCTGCTTGTATTCTGTCATGTCTTGGCTGGCGTCTTGTCCTCATTTCAGTTGTCGACATCAAGGCTCGTCCTGTTTACACTGGTTAAATTAACTTTGGTCAATTTGGTTTTGGTTGCGCTGTTGGACATTGCAGACTAGTTTGTCAGTTTCTGTTGCAGCTTTTGATCCAGCTCCAGTTTCTGGTTGCGGTACAATGAAGCTTTGTTGCACAATACACAGTGAAATAATTGCATAACTCGATAATGAAAGTGATAGAATGTTGCAGCATTCACACACACACAAACACAGTCGACTCACATAACTATGGACTAGGTGCGTCACGTACTCAATGGATAACGAATGACGAGTACAAGCTGTTCTCTTATTTCATTTACTTTAATTAAATATATTGATTAAATAAGTGTTTCAATTAAAATTACTCTATTCACTCTGGAATATCCTGGACCCAACTTTAACCACATTATCACACAATCAAGCAAGATTATATTTGCTATATATATTTGCTTATTTCTTTATTTTTGTCGCTTTTATTATATTTTTTCCATTAGAACGGATAAATTCAAATTTTTTTTTTAAATGAATAAAATTTTAATTGGCTTTAATTCTCATAATTTTACATTTTATTGAATTTAGTCATTAAAATCCTGTTTCTGTTGTACTATTGATCTATTTCTAATTAGCACTTGTAAGCAATGTTTTCATTAATTAATATTGGATTGGGCATTCAAGTAAAAGTTACATGTATGAACGCGTATTTGTTATTGTGTTTATATTTGTAGGGTAAGGAGTTGAGTTGTCCTTGTTTGGTATTGTGTTATTTATTTTTATTTGAACGGTCAATTGGCTTGTTTGTGCCTGATAGCTGGGGCTTAATTGCTGTTCGAGTCGTGTTAAATGTTTTCCACTTAAAAGCGTTGCCCGTCAGTTACAAAAATGGCTACAATTCATCACATGTCGTGCTGTGATTTTATTAAGTGACGCTGATGGTGATTGAAGCACATCTGGCACATCAACACCTGGCAGCGGCAGATGCAGAGGGAGAGGCAGAATGCCTCTGCGACAACAAGAGCCATGCAGGCCGCATAAATCTTGGCTGTCAAGTGCAGAGCATCTAAAAAGAGGCCAACAAAAACGAGCCAAATGAAAGGAAGTTGGAAATGAACAGAAGTTGGTTCCCAATGTACGAGGTAAGATAAAACAAATTGCTGAAGGTGAAGGAAAGGGAGCAAAGACCATAATAATTATGCAGAATAATCATATATGTATGTGAGTAGATTTGTATTAGAGATTTAACTTATTAAATTGGAATAAAAACACGCAAACTGCAATGCCATTCATTTTTATGAATGAGCATTTATCATAATTAAAAATTCTGCCTTTGCCGGCATACTCTATGCGGCTGCCTTTGCCACTGTTAAGGCAGCGACGAGGGCGACGGCAAATGTTTCTGACCTAAGACATGCCATAACGAGTGCGTCACAAGCACGACAACAAGGACGAGGACGTGTACGAGGATGACAGCCGCGCATTAACGAGGAGCCATTGCTCCATTGGCTTCATTTTGCACTCAACAGCTGTTTGATTGGGACAGCTTTGGGACTGTGGGCACTCGGCATGTGGCATGCAAATGAGCACACAGCTAACTGTGGCATTGGAAGACGGCAACAGCAACACCACTTCGGCAATTCACTCTCTCTCTTCCTCTTCCTCTTCCTCTCTCTCTCTCTCTCTCTCTCTCTCGTTCTGTATGTTTTTCTCTTAAGCAGCCTGTTGGTGTTACACTGTTGTAGAAGACAGAGCGCAGGCTCAGTCCCAAAGCCCAAAACACACCCAAATACAATACGTGCTCTTAAATGTATGCAATGCTTTTTGCCATAAACCTTAAACAGACGACTCTCTCTCTGTCTCTTTGTGTCTCTTTGTCTGGTATTCGGCTTTGGCGTTCGTGTGGCAGCTTCTTCGGCTGCCTGTGGCACAGTTCGTAGTGGCACGCTATTGCCTGAGTTGCCACTTTGAATGCCGTTCCCGTTGGCTTCAGTTGTGTGCAAGACTGTCGGATGTTTTAACATAGCGTTTGTTCGTGTCGTCAACGTATGGCGTATGCTCGGTTTAATCAGTGATTAAGATGCTGCATTTGCCGATAATCGAATGAGCCAAGTGAATGCCTCGCGGCGAGTCATCCCAAAAATATTAAGTGGCATATGCATATACATACATATACATGTACATAAGTGACGTCTCATTGCCAGCTGACGGCTGATAGTTAACGTGTGAAAGGTGAAGGGTGAACGGGTGAAGAACTGAAGAAGAACGTTTGTCGGGTGAAGGATAAAGTGTGACGTGAGCTTGGGCAATCTGAATTTTTTGCCGCGTATATTCAGTCATGTGAATTTCAACAATAACAACAGAGCCCACAGTCTCCACATCAGATTATTGTATGTCACTTATGTGTGTGAGTGCTTGTGTGTGAACATGTGTGTGTGCGCGCGTGTGTCAGCGTGTGTAATCCAAGAAAATCTGTCACGTGCTTTGGATATCTCTTTGTTCTACTCCGCACGCAGCGAATTTATTGAAAATAAAAGGTGAGCAACAGCAACAACTCGGATTACTCGTACTTTACTCATGAGTATATATTATATATGTTTGTATATACAAATATAAATGGGGGACCATACATTTAAATCATAAGACGAGACACGTAAATCCAACGGGTAGACAGACAAAAAGGCAGAAAGTTGTGGGAAACTCATTAATTATATTTATATTACGTTGCAAATAAATTGAATTGGTTAAGGAAATTGAAAGTTAAGTAACTTGAGAATCAACTAATTGAATTTAAGGAGCTCATTGCCAATAATAATAGACTTATTCACAGTTCATTCAATATCATAATATTTCCAAATCCGAAAGCCAATTTTTTTATAAGTTTGATAGATCATTAAAGTTTTCAAAGTAAAGGTATGAATACCAAATAAATTTTTAAATGCCACTTTCAAAAATCGAAAAAATCACTTAATTTTCTTTTTCAAAAGAAGTCAGCTTGAAGACAGACAAATTTCTTATTATCAATTCATCATGAATAAGCTAAATCAAAAGGCTTAAAAAGATTAGATCAATTTCTTCAAAAATTTCAAAAATATACACTTATTTATTTATGAAAATTCCCATTATGAATATTAAATTTGTACATTTTTTATTCATTATCTCAATAACTATCAATTATTAACAATACATTCACGATTAAAAGAATCAACTTAACCAATTTTTAAACCAGCATCGTCAATAGAGAGAATAAGTTGAGCCTACTAAAATTTTACATTTTTACAAAATTACTTATACGGGTTATTGATTTATTTACTGGAAGAACTCACATAATATTAACTTGAACTTTTAGGAAATGTTGAAGCTCGCAAGGCACAAGGTCTCAGAAATATGAACGTTTAGCTTTCATGAGCCTAAGTTGGCCCTCAAATTAAATGACAAAATTTGATTATATTCATGCACGCAACAAACAAATTTGTTGCCCTTTTCCCCTCTTGGGTAAACTCTAATCCCCAAGAGCATAAAAATAAAATGCTGCTCTTACAGCGCATACAATAACGGGGAACAGGTGCTTGGAAGACTGGCAAAACTTTTGCCCCAATTGTTTATTTAACAGCTATGAAAAAATCATTAGGAATTTTTATCATAACTTCAAAGGTGAAATTTACATGAAAAATGCTGAAAAACTTTTTAATGCATCCGCGTCACGTTCCCTTATTCTTTAGTAACGAATCCTTACCCCTCTACACCTCCACTTTAACAAAAAACAAAGTAAACAGCTGATTTTGAATGCAAAAAATGAAATGACAAGCGAAAGTGTCGTACACAATTTGCCATCGAATTATGCTTTATTCGTGTTCTTCTTGTATTCTACATTATTATAAAATTACCTTGCCGTCGCGTTTGTCAACGCTTTGAGCCAAGTTAATGTAATTTGCGTTCGCACATTTTTATATTTGCCATGTTTTCTGGTTTGCCGCGCCTTCCAACTTTACTTGAAGTTCGTTGTGCATTAATAATGTAGTTGCCTTTGTTGTCGATGATGCTTTTTTATTACTGTTGTTGTTTCAGCCACTACCAGACATCCAACACTTTAAACCCCCTTTTCCATTAGTTCCTGATCTTTTTCCTTGTTACCCATGTAATTTGATTTTGCTGCCCTTGGGCTAGTGCCGAACTGGACGCATGCTGTTTGTTCAATATCATGAAAACTGTGGCTGAAACTCTGTCTCCTGTTTTTCCTTTGTCTGCACTTTTTATTTTTCATATGAAATTTGAGTCGTTAATTGATGTGTCCGGGATCGAGTACTCGTAACAAGCCCAGGTATAACAACACAGCTGCACAGAACATTCAGCATTGGCCACAATACTCTATTTTATTGGTTAAAATAATTGCCAGTCCTTGATTCAATTAATTGTTGTGTTACCACGTTAAATAACTAAAGTGACAACCCATTTTAAATGTCACCCAAAACAGCTGTTAACATCAAACATTGCAGCTCGATTTTTTTCCTGGCTTCATCTGAAATTCAATTAAGTAATAAATTGTAAAACTAACTAGATTAACGTGAACGAAACCCATCACATTTGCTATATAGCTACATTTTAATTCAAATTATATATCAATGAAAAAATATTTGTTAATTAGTCAGACATTTATTTTATTGTCAATTTATTATTTATTTCATTATATAATTAAGATAATAGTTGCAAGGAGTTAATTCAAGAAAATAAACATAAAAAAGTTGCAGCTGTCGTAAATGACAATTTATCTAATTGTTTTTCTGAATACTTAATGCAAATAACTAAATAAAATGTTAAAGATTTATATAATTTTATGCTTATTCATTAGGAAGATTAAATAACCCAACATTTATGATAATAATGCTTACTAAGTATTTATATCAGACTTAATCATTGTGTTTGCTTCCCAAAATAGATGTTAAGACACTTAAAGAAGACAATAGTTTATCAATTGTCTCCATTTCTGCTTCTTTTTATATGGTTTGATCACTTATCCATTGAGAACAATGCAGTAAAGACAAAGGGCTAACAAATTCCTTGAAAAATTATATTGAATGGATTTTGTGTTTGTGTTATTTCCTAGCTAGTCTTCATCCTTGATTTTCGTCCTGTCAGACAGTTGCACTCATCCATCTTCCGTCAAGCGTTGCGTTATGTTTGTTGGCCGAGACTTAGAACTGCAACTGCAAAAGTTTACAAAATGGAAAACATGAACTGCACAGCAAGAGCTCGTTGCTGCTCGCTTTCAACGTTGCTGGAAAATTCAGAATAATGAGGAAACTAACGAGCCAAGACTTTTCCATTGTTTACTGGCGCAAAAATTGCGCGATTATTAATTTTCTATGCTATTTTGTAGCTCTTTTTGCCGTCTGCTGCAGAACATCCTGCAGCCGTTTTGGCTCCTACCGTCTGCCAGACGATGTCGACACTTCTACTTCGTATTACTATATTTTGCTGCCGTCGGATGGCCGCGTTCTCTGGTTCTATTTTTGCTGCCTTTGGCAGAAACATTTTTAATATTTTGCAATATTTGCCACGTTTTTCTTGCTTTTCTCTTCCCCTGCTGCGTCCTTCCGCAAGACGGCGCACAAGTGCGAAAACTTCAGCTTTCATTCCCTCTTTTTCTCTGCTTCATGCCCTAGTAGCGCCAGTCCGCCATACAGGATACCAAAAGAGCCATAGACAGTGTATAGCCTCTGTTCACCAAAGGCTGTGAAGTGTTCTTTTGGGCGGAGTTCATTACTTGTCTGCCAAGAGAATGAGTACATATGCAAAACATACAGGATTTACTACGTATACGTAATGTTCTTATCTTCACTTAAACTGACACAATTTTGGACTATTTTTACTATATCAAAAAAAAAGTAATGTCGAAAAAATTGTTGTAAAGTTTTAACAAAATAATGTTGAAATTACCGGTGCTGTTCCACTTTCCGCATTTGCTGAAATTTCTATGATAATTGTACAGAGCTGGTCAGAAAAGAATGCTATGAAAATTAAAATGAATAAAACATGCTGAAATCCCTCAAAAAAATGCGATGTTAAACAATTGTAGATTGAATGTGTGAATGTAACTGGACATTTGGTTTATATAGAATATAAATAAATGTCAGTTATTGCATGGGAAAATTAATTGAGCCTTTGGGTTGACTGCACATTCCCATAACTGATATAAATTGTAATGTTAGATGGGATATAACGATCCATGGGGCATAATACAAACTGCAGAACAGCTGTTTTTTATTCATACAACAATAGCCATAAATTTGTCTCTTTTTCTCGTACTTTTCAGGTGAGTGCTGCGGGGGACAAACTTGCTAACTTGTGGCACACAAACAGAGGTACACTCGCATACATATACAGACATATATACACAAACAAATTGTTACTGGCGACGTCCTTCGATGTCCTGCGGCGGTCGCATTCGTTTATTTGGCATTTACTCGTATGTAAATAAATTTTTAATTTAAAATAAACATGGTTATTAAGTTAGGCTGGTGTATGTATATAAATATATATACATATATGTGTGTGTGTATGTGCGTATGGGTCCAGGGCCAGGCAATATCCGTAGCGTTGGGCACAAAAAAACTGGGAAATGGCATCAAATCCAATTAGTTAATATGAATTTTTGATGAAATCACTTCCGCTTCAAATGCAAAAAAGTTTGACTCTGCCAACGCTTAACATCATCATCACCATTATCATAATGGGCATCCGAATGATCATTGGAATGCTGATGACGATGACTATGGATTTTAGTTTTTTCTTTCGGTTGAAAACTTTAACGCCACTTTTTTCTGCAAGTCATCCAGTTCATTTTTGTTTGTGTTATTTTTGTTTTTTTTTTTGGCTTTTGCATAAAATTATTTATTGTGTGTTTGCCACAATAACCGCAATTTGCAACTTTTTGTGGCATTTTGTCGGCGTGTTGTCAAAATGTTTGTGTGCCCGAAATATTTAAATATTTCATTTGTCGCACGCTCACGAGTCGGACTGCCCGACGGCATTATTTTCCAGGCCAACAGCAAATTAGTTTACTGCCAACGACTCGTCGCCTTCCCCTTTCCCAATATGCTACTGAGCAAGGTGTATGCATACACTTAATATGCGTATACGTAATATGTCGTGCCATTTCCATTCTATGACTATTTGGAAAACACACACAGACAAACATACACACTAGAACCCACACACGAACGTGCATACCTTTTACTGTTTGTTTGCAGCTGCTGCTTCCGTAAGGTTTTTTGTCCTTAATTTTCTCTCTTTTCTGTGCATTTATAATTCTTTTTAGACCCTGTACTTTAAAATAGTACAAAAGAGTCGATTAAGTTTGTCTAGAAAAATATGTGCGTAACAGATGGAAGAAGGCGTGACAGACCCCATAATGTATGTATTTACTTGATCAGCAACAACAGTCGAGTAGATAAGAACAAGTCCGCCTGTCTGTCTGTCCGTCTGTCTCTTTTTGTGTCACCTAGATCGCAGAGACTATAAGAAGTCTAATTACAAGAGCATCTTTAATGCCAGCAATTTGCTGGTACCTATAATATAATATTTGTTTTTTACCACTTTTTTACCACTTTCCCATAAGTACAGGATCTCCTACTGTCGAGCTTGCTCCTTAGCAGCTGAAAGTTTTTTCTTTTTGTTTATTTTTTTCCGTTCATATTTTGTTCTGTTTAACTTTTGAAAAAAATACTTTTGTATTTTTTGTGCGTTCGTTTTGTATGCAGGCAGCAATTGATATAAAATTTTAACGAGATGTGGCGTGCGTTTTTTGCTTTTCCCTTTCGTTTTAAAGCGGTTCCCTTTGCTTCTGTGTAACGCATTCCTTCATATTACGAATAAAATGAAGGAATTCAAATTAAAAGAAAATATATACATACATATATGCGTGGAAGAGATTACACCCTGTACTTATGAATTAGCCTGACGGAGGTTGCTTTGTCTGCCATTCGTTTTTTTAATTTGCTTATCTTATTTTAAAACTTATTTAAATATCAGCAGCATTTAAAATGCGGTCACACGGTCCGTTTTATAGTGCCACTTTTTGAGCGACGGAAAATATTGCCATTCACAATATTCTCTAACGTAGATTAGACTGTGAAAACCCCATTATTGTTTTAAGTCGAATTCACACAACAAATTGTAGATTAATTCGATATTATTTTTAAAACTTTTCGTACATTAAGGCATATTAATATATCAAAGAATTTTACATTTGATCAACTGGTTGTATTCCAAGTATGGCCAATGCCGAATTGAGCACCTGACGCACTGCTTTCATCAAATAGATACGAGCATATAGCACTGGCATCAGGTTGCATCGCTTCTGTACCAGAATATGTTTTTTCCGATAATATCGACTAAACAGACTGGTCAAGTTGACAATGTAGCGTACAAGAAGATGCACGGCACACAGTCCTTGCTGCAGTTGCACTAATGTTGATGCAACCATTTCCGGGAAACTTAACAAATAGCCAAAGATCAACTGCCAATCGAGCTCATCTTCCAGTAAACTCAGATCGATTTTCTCTAGCGGCGGCAAGGCTTCATAGACTCCAGCTTTCACCTGGTCAGCAAAGTTACGCAGCAATGTCTCTAGCCGTGCTGAGTTGTAAAGTATGTAGTTGGCACCCTTGGAGCTTCCTAGACCATTTCGCACCACAGTGGCTCCAGTGCCATGACGCACCTCGAACAGATCCACAATGACGGCTGCATGTCCTAGACGTTCCATTAAAACATCAAGATCAGTGCCCTTGACACAATGTCTTACTCTTTGACGGTGCATGGCTATCAAAAGCATGTCATTGGAGCGTAATGCCATGTAGTTATCGCTGGTTAGCATTGTGACAATCTTCTTGGTCGGCTCCAGCACTGGACCGCAAACTAATCGTATATGATTCTTTTTAAGTTGCTCGGTGGAACAACGACGTGACTGATAATTGCAATCGATGCTGACCATCAAGGTGTCCCCGGTCTGTTCCTCTGGTTCCACCAAACGATAATTGCCATAGTCCAGCAGGCGACGCACAATCAGTAAAAATTGTTTAGCCCGAAATTTGTGCAGCTCTTTGATATTTCCACCATCCAGTTGAGCAAACTGTTGATGCAAAGTAAGGCACAAAGTTGGCATGTTCTCTTTACAGTTTTCCAGCTTCTTTTGCTTTCCATAACTGTCGCCTAGCTGCAAAATTGAGTCAAGAACATTGGCGATGATTGGAGCACGTTGAAAACGTAAAGCGTAACGTTCATTGCGTAACTTGGACACATTCAGTAGTGGAAATAACCAATTCTTGCTGTGCTCCAATAGTTGATCCATTGATTCCTCATCAGGTAGTAAGGGATCCGACTCAATACGTAATTGCATTCCTTTCTTTTGGCTAAAACAAAGCCAATTGATTTTACTGGCAGCAATATTAAGATCACCCCTTTCCAAAAGATCGTCGCTCTGAAAGCGTATAAGTTCACCGTAACGTTGAAAACGTGCATCCCTGTCCGGATTGATGGCTAAGAATTCCATTAATTGGTGTGTTATCTTGCTTATTGGATTGTGCGACATGTCTTCACAAGTTGCAAGTCCACCAGTCATTAAATTATAATAAACTAGTAAACAAACACAATAAGCAAAACGGTATTGAAATTGATTTGGCCGCGAAGAACGAGATTTGATCGTTGATATTTGAAAGTTTTATTTTGAGGAAGTTTATTTTATTTATTTTATTCAAGTAACAATTTTTGAGAACTGCTAGTTGTGAACGCTATTCTGTCTGCTTTTAAAATAAACTAAATGAGTGAGACAAATATGCTGACAACACAGTCACCAGATGGGTGATTTAAAAAAAGAAACATTTTACTAAAATGACAAATAATAATTCGTTTATACTTTTATAATATGTTATTTTACATTAATTACGCAAAGCGGCAGGCTGATGCATAATTTAATTTTCCACCATTATGAGTTTAGTTGATGTGGAAACCTTACAAATGGTTCGCATTTTATTAAATTTATCGCTTGCCTTGTGCAGTGCTAGTCCGAAATCAGCCCTAGTTCAGTCATAAAAGAGCCAGGAAAAAAATTGTATTTTAACTCGACATCAAATTAGTTAATCTCATTTAATAGTTAAAACTATTTTAATTATATCCTGCATAAAAATTTCAAATGGAAACTGGAAAGTTAGCTGAAAAGATGCAAAATGTTTAACTATAAAAAAACTACCATTTGTTTGGATGCTTTATAAAAGTATGCCAACGAAATATATGCAAATTTATGTCATTTGTTCAGTTGAGTCGTCGCGGCGTCTGAAAGTCCTAACAATAAATCACCATTAAGCAAATTATGTACTCAACTCAACAATTTTAAATGTCTTCGGTGCTCATTGTAGCTGAGTTTTCAGTTATTCAACACAAAAAATGAATACGAATACAAAAACATATCATAAGCATGAGGAAACCCCTAAACACAAGAAAGGAAAAAAGAAAAAGAAATGAATACAATGGGTTGACTAAAGTATATAAAAATAATGAAACTGTTGCACAGTGGGATAATGTTTGTTGAATAATTGTTTAAATGTTAGCTACTAAGAGTGATCTCGTTCTTCTGAAGATTAACTGAAAGAGTTCTTTCCTTTGCGCAAAAAGTTTCTATATACAGAGGACTTTCTAATTAAAGTACTTCTGAAAGGAAAACTTTCTAAAGTTATTTGACTTTATATCTTTACAAAATTATTATTTGAAATACAAGATACCTGCTGATGATCTACGTATACTTAATAAGCTTCATTTGGTCTTATTCACTATAGAAATAGTCTCTTACCACGTATAAACATAATATTTATATAACAAAACTTAAATTGTCAAATTCAATATTTACTCTTAGTTGATTTTTATGGATGGCTCCTCATGTTAAGGGATGCTTAGCATATTCGTCCTACTGTGCGGTTGAATGCACTGGTGTCCATTATGGTTATTAAAGCGTCGGTTATCAGCGATGTCTGTGCCGCATCATTGACACGTTTTCTTAGCTCCTGCCACAGCCAGTTCCTTGGCCAAAGTTGCGTCTCAGGTATATACTGTACCCAGTGACAAGGTGTAAACATTTATGAGGGTCTTTTTTTTGTGGCAACGTTGCAGGCGACACAAATTTATTTCTAAACATTTACAGCGTTCACTTTGAGCTCGTGTATTTTCCCCTCTACCACTCTTATGTCTTTTGTCTTTTGCTGTTTGTTGTTGTTGTTCCATGTATGCTCCCTCATGCCACATTTAGTATCTCACAAATTTGGGCATCCCAGCTCGACGGGGAGCAGTTTTCAGGGCTCCCGACTGCCCTCCCTAAGCAGCACCTCCAATGCCACCAACTGAGAGCAGGCACATTCTTCAGCGACCACAAATTTTCGTGTGGTTATTTTTCTTTGCCCGTGTCTTGCCATACCCTGCTGACACACATTGTGAGGGTAGAACTGACTATGAGTATTCGATGTCATCTAAAAAGTATATCGACTCTGGTCCAACTCTCAATACCTTAGAACTATGTACTTGATTATAGGTTATCTGAAGTCGAGCATACCTTAACATGTTCTAACTTGTTTTATTCTCTGCTTCTCGCTTAGTTGCAAATGTGTTATGTTTTATTTTACAACTTCCTTTTTCGCAACGCCACGCCCAGCCACCGCCTGCACCCAGCCCCATTGACGCCCAAGAGTGAAAAAGTGCCAAAAAACAACAACATCTAAGAAAAAACAACAGCAAATACAAAAAAAACATGACAAAAAAAAACAACAATAGCGCAAAAAAAAGTTTTGCTGCTTTGGCTGTTAAAGTGTTTCAATTTTTTGTCTTGTCTCTTCATCTGCATGTGAGTGAGTGTGTGTATTAGTGTGTGTGTGTGTGTGTGTGTGTGCGACTGTGTGTATCTTTTTCTTTTTGAAATACGAGTTGTTGTTGTTGCCATTGGCACATCCGGACTCCGAAGTGCGTCGTCTTCCGCTTTTGCTTTGGCGCAAATTACAACGCATAATTTTCACATTACGTCAGCGCATTTGGCATGTGCCTGTATGTTTGTGTGTGTGTGCGTGTGTGTGTATATGTGCATGTATGTATGCATATCCTGCGATTGCCTCAAGTATTTTTCTTCTCAGACTCGGGTGTGGGGCTTTGCCTCCTGACTTCTGTAATACTGCGATATGGAAATCAATATTCCTAATGGCTGTCATGTGACATATATATATACATTACATTCATACATTCATACATATATTACGTTCATACATCACATACATTATAAATGACAGACGGAACTCAGCAATCTGCCTTGTTTAACAATCCTTTGAAAGGTCTGAAATACACTCAAACTAATTAAATCATTATCGATAATAGTGATGTGAAGAAAGTTCGACTACAGACACGTATTCGCTATTTTGTGAGTAAATTGTAAAGAGTAAACCTAGCATGAGAAGCCAATCTATTCAGAAATGTCTATATAAAAGTTGAGATGGATAAATTCAACATAGTATTGCAGATCATTCAAATTTGACAGTACTATGATAGTCAATGTCTAAGATTGGCGTGATGTGTGCAAAGTTATCACAGCAAGAATTCTACCAAATATGTATCTAAACAATTGGGAAATGTATCTTTTAGTGTTGTCAGAGTGTTCAGTAAAGTGTAAAGCTTCATAGTTATGAAGATATCAAAATTTGTCAATCTATGGATACATACGCATTTGCCAAAGACAATTTACGAGCATTCTTAAATGGTGCTAAACTTTTTGTGGCATAGCATATGTATACATATGTACTATATATGCATGTGTGTAACCCCTTCCCCTTCAACACACACACACACACACAAATACGCACTTGGGGATGTCATAATAAACGGGAGCTTCAGTTGGGTATTGGGTATTTGGTTTGGTGCATGTCGTAACACGCTTATCCGCTGATACCGAAGAGCAAAAAATGGAACATGGGACATGGAGAAAAGGCAAAATGGAGGCCGGAAAAGCTGAAAAGTAAACTGCGAGTCGAAAACAAAGCGAAAAAGTCGCGGTAATTTGAACCTTTTTCCATTTGAGTGATTTTTACTGTGGATGCGGGCGCCGTGACAGTCAAAGTAGTGGCCCAATGGGCGTGGCTGGCCCATAGAAATCAAATATCAAAGTGAAACTTTTGCTCTCTATGTGCAAGTTCGTGTGGGCTTTGCTGTTTCTTCAAATTTTCCTTATTTATTTCCCTTATATTGAACGCTTGGGTAATCCCCTAGCAACAGGTTACCAAGTTTTTTATTTTGACAAGCCGCTGCCTGGCCTGGTCTGGCAATAACGAGCCAAAATAAAGACCGTCAGGTCGGAGGGGGCGATTTTCACGATCCCTGAATGAGAGACCTGCAGTTGACTTACCAAATCAAAGTTGCATGAAGCAATGCCAAACAATCCATGAATGGCATAGATAAGACAAGGGGACAAAGGACATAGGGCAAACAGCAATCGCAGTCACAATAAACGACAACTAAGGAGAAACTTTGAAAAGCGTTAAAATAAAAGGATTTGCACAATTTAAGCAACGGAACTTAACGATTTCGATTGATATAAGCTACTTTTTTTGCCTTCGTCTGTCTGTTGATTTGGGAATTGACTCTTACTCAAGGTTTCCTTTGCCCAAAAAAATGAAAATAAAAAGTTGAAGAAAAACTGCCCCACATGCTGCCTTGACCGGATGTAATCTTTCATCTTAACCGAGATTTCTTGCCCACTCCTGCGATTCGCAGTTTCTCTGTTTTCATTCTGTATAGCTCTCTTCTCAACATATCAGTTTTGAGTGCTTCAATACTGTAAACCAAGAAATTGTTACCACCAGAAAATGCGGAGCAGAAAAGCTTACTGAATTTTGTTGTTATTTATAGAGATATCATGCTCTCACCTGTGCTGAACTATGGTTTATTTTGTTGACGGTATACACAAGAACAATTGCTAATAATCAGTTGTGGTTTAAAAATTTGATTTCGAACAATAAACTTGCTTAACTTTTTGTAGGTCTTAATAAAGTATTTCATGTATTAATTGCTGGATTTTTCACAGTTGTTGCCAAATAAATTGAAAAAGATTAAGCGAAATGCGGCAATTAATTTGTGAAATAACTGAGAAGTAAATAAATGCAATTATTTTGCGATATCCGACAAATAAAAACAGTACACAATTATTGGGGCTGCAATTTTACTTGCAGTTATTATACATATATAAATAAAACCACTTTTTCCCAATTAAAATTCCCGTTTTAAATTTTCACAATTTTGTATTCACTAGTTCTAAAACAATCGAGAGACAGTAAATAAAATCATCGAATCTTTTATATTTAACAATTAATATTTTCCGAAACAATTATAATTTCTTTATTCGATTTTTAACACGACAATATTTTCAACTCTTTGGACATGTGGCTTATTCCATTTTAAATGTGGGTCGAGTGTACAGCAAACAATATTCCCTTCTATAAACATACTTTCACACACAGATACACAAAGGCACACACATATACATACATACATATATGTACATAATTTAAATATCGCCATCCACACATATGAAAGGCCTGAAAATAAACCAAAAATCCACGATGCAATAAAACCAGCAATGAAATTAAATTCGTTTCACACAGTGAACGTCAAATAAGAGAGTGAAGAAACAGCCTACTTTCCTCTCTTTCTCTTTTTCTCTCTCTCTCTCTTCCTCTCTGTTTTTCCACATATCAAGCGTAAACACCTAAAACATCCCATAAATGGTATTGCCTCCCACTCTGCATATCACTCTTGAACGGCGAAAGAAATACCCATTTAGGAGCATTCCCATTTGCATTTGAAACCAAAACCAGGCTCATGGAGAAAATTAAATCGACGCTGCGCGAATTCACGAAATAAAATAAAGGATTTCCTAATTGCCAATTTGCATGCAGCCACTTCTAATTCTTGCCCATTCGTTGGATAAATAAACTTCATTTTGCTCCCACTTTTTTCACTCGACTCTTTATTTAATTTTTTAAGCTCTGTATACCCTATACTTAGAGTCAGAAGAGCCTTATAAATCAATGAAATTGTCCCAAGAAATATTAGTACATCGGGAAATTTGATTAGTTTATGTGTAGGTAAGCTAGTTGACAATATATATACTCTTGAAAGTATACATACCAAAACTTCTTTAGGGTTTTTAATTATATTTCCAATTAGGTTACCTGTTCGCACTGTTCTATCTTCGGTTAGACATTACTGGAAAAATAAATCTCTAAAAGAAAAACACCCTTTAATTTATTTCATTTATTTTTCGAAATCTGTCCTGTTTTAACGGTCCAATTCTGACAGCACTGTGGCACACATACATTCAAAGTGCAGGCAATCACTAAAGTGAGCACGCTTTGTGGACCAAAAAATAGAAGTGATAGAGAGAACACATGAATCTAAAGGCGTTTTTTGCCTAGAATTTCTGCGCTTTCAGTTCTTTGCTCTTACTCCTTGATTCTCTTACATTCTCTTAATATCGCAGATAAAGGAATTTGCCAGTAGTTTTCCCCTCCCACTTACTTGTTTACTTAGTGTGTGCAAAAGTACATGCATGTGAGTACAGGGAATCTTCTAGTCGATTACACTTGATTTGCACTTGTTTTTGCTTACTGCTATTTAACTGCCTGTACTCTTTGTTTATAAATTTGTTTATTTAGAAAGGTGGCTTTGCTTGCCGACTTACCGCCTCCTGCTGTTGTCGAGTTTCAGCTGTTCTTGTTTTTGTTGCTGCGTTTGCGTTTCAGGAAAATCTTATTTACTCAAGGTCCTCAGTCCGCTTTCATGTTGATGGGGTGTTTGGATTGGGTTACATGGAATTCCAAGGGCTTGTTCGGTTTGGTGCGTTGCATATTTCTCGTTTTTTAATTTGCCCAATTCCGTGCAAAACACTGGGCCAGCATGATAGGTCTGCCACATACGTATATGTGATTATATATTTGCTATATAGCAATAATGCCTGACTGTCGCTGCCCTATGCCCTCTGACCTCTGCCTGATGCTCTCGTGTGTTATTTATGCAAATGTCAAATATTTTGAAATGCCGCTGCCATGTGAACGAAAGCAAACGGAAGTACATTATAAAGTTTCTACCCGACGACGGTTCACCACACCAATCCTCTGCCATGCCAATGTTATTTGGCCAACCGACAAACCGAAATGTGCCCTTATATGTATGACCAACCCAGTCACACCCATCGACCTCCTGATTCTCCCCTTTCACTTCTATAGCAACTACAGTAATTATGGCATTTTTGGAATGCCCAACATGTTGTTGTTGCTCGGGCATTGGGGCACTGGGGCAGGTAGCAGATGGCAGGTGGCAACAAGGAGTAGGCAATGCTTCTGTTACCAACCCCTCTGATATTTATTCAGGGGACCGTAAAGTGAATTTTTGAGATTATTGGCACGTTAGGTAAATGACTTCGCGGAAAGAATTTTTAATATTAAATACAACAAAAGGAAAGAGCAGTGCGGGTGAGTGGCGAGATTCGTTTGAAATTGTCTCAATTTCGGATTAAAATTTTAATTCTTGAATCACCGGATATAATTTTAACTATACACTCTTCATTTTGAATCCCCTGGGTGCTCTTTTTATAAGACTTATTGTGATACTCAGCCTTAAATTTAGATTTGGGAAGCCATGAAATACAACTAACTATATATATAGAATAGAAAGAAAAACTATTTTTAAATTGCCGATGTTATAATACCCTTGCGACAGTTTGTACTATAGTAAGTTTGTAGTTGGTTATAAAACAGAAAAATTATGATCTAGTTTAAACAAGATATTTTCAAATAAAATTCGGTGCTCTTTAATATAAAAGTTGCGTTTAATTTAATATTGAAATAAATACAATATTTCTGAAATAATTTCAGTTTTTATATTACTTTTTAACTTTTTTATATGTTTTTATATCTGAATTGAAATTAAATTGTTAGCATCAAATACTTTTTCTTACCAATTCGTTTTAAGTTTAAACTATCATCTTTAAACTTTTGGTCGCCACACTTCAACACTTGATTTACGAAGTTGTTGTTGCATCATTTTTTAACGGTTCATTGAACATCGCACATTGAACCCTTCGTGGATAACCTTTGCCTTTACTTTGACCCTATTGTTTGTTGTTTAAGAGAGAGATTTACAGCTGATTTAGCCGCTTGAGTCATGGCTAATGCATAATAAACGTTTTTGCCGCAAACTTTTACACCACATCCAATGCCTACACACCCACATATACATACGTATCTATGTTCTTGTTCTTGTAGGCATGCGTGCGTGAGTATTGGCCAATTTTTGTGCCGACTCGTTATGGTCGGTTTGCTATTCCATTAAAGATAGGCATCATGTGCAGTCATTAGATTGTTTTCGATTGACGTGACATGATAATGAATGATTTTGCCTTGTTCCTTACAGCCTTGTTTTTTTTTTCTCTATTTTCCCATTTCGTGTACCTTTGCCTACATTTTGGGGCAACCGCAAAGGGGCAGTTGAAGACATTGAAACATGCAATTTGAGGCAAAGTGTTGACTGTTGCTAGCAGGTGGCAGTCTCAAATTGTTGGTTCATTTGTTTATGGTTGGCCATAATGACAGATGAAGTGGCCGAAGTGCTGGTTATGGCCCAACTTTTGCGCTCAAATTAACGCGAATTGCAATTAAAATCCTCACGATATTTCCAAATCAACATGAGACGCCCGACCCACCAAACAGCTGGCTTTTAATTAGAATTTCAATTACGATTCTTCGAAATGCTACCACATAATCGCAATATAATTACAGTCAGAGTCATAAACATTCAACTGTTTGACTTGTTGTTTATGTCTATGCAAATATGCTTACTCCATTTAAAGGATGATTTGTGTCCTTGAAAGGTACTAATGAAACGACCGAGAGGTCAAAGTTTAAATATTTATTAAATAAAGAGGTACACATCTAAGTACTTTTCAATTATTCAAATTGAATATTAAATTCTAATAGCAAAAGCTAGTTAAAGTCAGACGGTTGAGGATAAGGACAGTATTAGTGTGGCACGTATTAGGTATTATTACTTTAGACATTTTCATTTGTCTGTCTATAAGAGAGATATGAAGACTTGAACCAAAGTATTTCGACAAGAAAAGTGGCTGAAAACACGCATTTCTTCTTCTTCGTGTGCTTAACCGCCCTCAACTCAACGCGCCTCGAATTTTGTTTTGTTTTGGCTTTAATTAATATGCGTTTTTGTGTTGCCAACTTATACACGCTTGGAAGTAGCTCTCCCACCCTTTCCAACCCCCCAACCAACTCCATATTCGGTTTCACCTCCTGCCACAGGCAACTCAACGACTGACACGCAAATGCAATTTGTGTGTCTAGATTATATCGTGGGTATGTATTTATATCGTGGGTGACATAAGTAAAATTCTGAAACGTCTCATTTGTTCTCTTTTTCCAGAATTATAAAACTTTAATTAATTCTAACCGTATATTAGCTCGTACAAATGAAATTCTATCTCTTCTAGCATTTTTTAAAGCAATTGAAGTGTTTTGTAAAAACTATGATAAAATATCGAAAATCTGGGACAAATTCCACATTGTTTTGGATATATCTCAAGCAAAAAGCAGCTTATATGTCTTCGTTTGGGTTAGAAAATTTATTTTGATAAACTCTGTTATGAATTTCCTTTTTATATAGTGAATATAATGAATGAATTACAAAAAGTCCAGTTTTTGATGGAGACCACCGACATTAAAACAACATATCTACATGTCAATGAATGCGATGTCCAAAAACCGAAAAAATGTCGGGTAGTTAACGAGTGTGGTCTGTGTACTCGCTTTTTTTATGGATGAATCCTCAATTTGTTGTTACATAATTATAAAGAATAATGCTGAAGGACATAAATATAATGCAAGCAGCTCATTAAAATTGTTTTTCCGGCTCTGTGCATATGAAAAAGAACAACAAGTTAATAAAAATAATAATAAAGCCAGCAAAATCAATAAAATGCGCACTTGAACTGAGAGCTCAGAAAGTATTCATACCAGCTGATGCTTAACTATGTTTCGTTATACATAGAATATTCATGTACATTACACTTATGTATAAGATAAATTATAGACATATTCAAAGATGCCGACGAGCATCTTTACATTCTAATTTGCAACTTTATGATTTATTTTAAATTAAATTAAAATAATATCTCACAAATTGACATCCATTCATGTGTATGAAATGCAAGCATTTCCGCTTTGACGCGCTTCCTCATTTCCTGTCTGTGTTTGTGTTTGTCTGTGAGTGTGTTTTGTCTGTTATTGCTTAGTAATTTCTTGACTCTCGTGTGCTTGTGATTTCCAATCATGTTCAATGAATAAAGTGTTAATTGATTACCGCTGCGTTATCCCTCTCTCACCACCGCACTCACACTTGGCACAATGACGACAAAATCAATTCGTGTTTAATTAAATTAAAACGCAGATTTGATCAAAAGTCAAAGTATGTACATAAATAAATTGATTTACTGATTGTTGTCAAATGCAGAAGGGGTATTTCTGTTAGGAATAATAATGGCAAATACTTTATACAAATTATTGTATTTATTACCATAAGAGTGTTTTTAAATGTACTCTGTTAAATGTATTCTCAAAGATGTAGAAAATTAAAAAGTTATTTAGGCGGACCCAATGTCAAAACTCTAAATACATCAAATAATGCGCTTTACATGGCTTAAAAAATATGCCACAAATTAAACAAAATGCAAGACATTTTTAAAATGTCACAATTAGCCAACTTTTACTAAAAACCACTGAAAGATCCAAAAGCATTCCTAAGTCAATCTTCTTGGAACGGATGTTGCTTCCAAAAATATAATACGCTTACGGTACAAACAAACAATTTAAATTCGTGGAAAATTTCTAGGGTGCCTAACAAACATTTTAAAATGCAAGAAAGGGAGGGGAATGAAGAAATATGAAACGCAATGTCAGAGCTTAGCATAAAATATTTCATGAATACAAATTAATGGCCAGAATTGGCAATATGCAAAAGCAAGCGCCAACGGCTTAAGGACAATGCAAGCGTTTTGCATGGATTTATGTAAATTTGTAATATACACATGTCGGATTTTTCATAGCTGGGAAGTTTACAATTTTCCTCTAGACTAATGCCTTTAGCTTGTTTTAATGCCACGCCCACGGCGTGCGTATACGCAATAAGCATAATAATGCGCATACGCACAACAAATTGAAATGCCGAGTACAGTAAAGATAAAGAATATAAGTAGTAAAGAGCTTTAACTTTTTGACTGTTCTTCTGTCCTAAACAAAACCAAAACCCAATTCGAAACTTAAAAAATGCAGACTCATAGCATGAGTAAATAGTTGACTTTTGCAGGGCTTCAATATTGCGTGTCTGATCAGATTTCATTTAGGATTGGTGTCTTGTGCGTGCAGACTTGGTATCGAATAATCAAGACATGCAATCTTCTCTGGAAATGAATCATTAACGACTAATTAGCGATTTTACAACAAGTTGACCATTGCACTTTATAAGTTGATAAAGTTGCAGCTGTAGTTGACGTGCCGTGCATGAGTTGCTAAATGAAACCATTGTGGCAGACAAATGTGGCACGTTTGTAACATGAAACACAGAGCGCAGTCTCAGACTGAGGTTGAGACTCTATAATCCTCAGCCTTGGGAGTGCATTAAGCAGTCAAGCATTTGGAAATTAGCGTGCCACCAATGGCACTCGAGTGCACCATTAAGCTATGCAGCCATAAATGGTCCACGTCTGACACACTGTATGCCACACAGTCTGCCACAGAGAACAGCACAGCATGGTTCAACCCTGGCCATGGCCGACCGTTGGCCGTTGGCCGGGGCCAAAAGGCCACTTAAAGTATTTATGCGGCGCGTGCTGCAACGTTAAGTGCAACGATGTGGCAGCATCAACATCAGCTGGCCTCAAATGTAGCCTTTGCCCTTTTACGAGCTATTGTTGTACTAAGCGTAGCGTCGTCGCTACGCGTATCATACATGGCGTATACGCAATAAAATGCACTTCAATAGATTATAACGCGCTCATAACTTGAAACCGTACATCGATTACGGTCTTTGGACTTGACTGTCTTGCGTCTACGGCAAAGTTGCATATATTCTATGGAATGCACAGCACGCGCATTAAGTCGGCAGTAAACAGCACATTTTCGACGTCACTGGTTTGCTGCACAGTGGTAGAAAGCCAAATCTTTAATGAAATTTTAAAATGAACGAACTTTAGTATGTTTATTGATGTAATTTATTTTATTATTAATTGACAATAAAATTTAAAATAAAACAACCTGAAAAATCTTTTTTATACCCTCATCCTGCAGTTATATTTAAAGAAATCAATTAAAGCTCTCTTAAAGCTACAAAGTTCAAGCTAATAAAGAATTGATTGATTGACTAAATTTTAACGAAATTAAATTAGAACAGGTTAAAGATATTCACTTTCGTAATATCAATATTCTACTAACTTTAGTTTATTTTGTTGGTGTCATAATTTAATTCACTTTCGAAAGCACATGCAACTTCTTTTCGATGTGCACTTTTGAATGCAGCTCTTAATGACTTTGAACCACTGTGCAGGCAACATCTTCAGGGGTCGCTCGTGCTGCTCGACATTCTGCGGTTACCCCAGTGCGTTTATTATGCCATTCGCAGTTTAATAATGATAATAACGGCAGGATATTAAGCTTTTCCTGCCTGGTCTGCTGAGCAGACGACGTCAGACGACCTGGATGGAATTGTATGGTATGGTGGTATAGTGGTTGGAATGGTCTGGGGATGGTTCTGGAGGAGGAGTTGTTGCGGTCGTCTGTGCGGCATTAAAACTATAATCAGTTTATGTAATAAAGTAAATTGTGTACGTAATGCGTGGTGATGCTGTCTTTTATTTATTTATTTTCTTATGCGCTACTTTTTATTATTATGGGCCAAGCTTGCTTAGCACAGTTAACGCCTTGCGAGTGCTGTCGTCGGTTGGCTCTTCGACTGCTTTTGGGGTCACGGGAGGCAGCTGGTGTTCCGCAATAATGTTCAATATTAATAAAAGTTTGGCCCAAGTTAATTAAATTTGCTTTTTAATGTGCAGCCATGCATGAGGCAAGCGTCCATGTAATAAATTGACCGTGCGCTCCATAATGCCCATATCCGGCACATCCTGGCCAAGGCTGGCAGCCTTGGCTCGTTGCTTCTATATTTTCAGTTGCCCAAAAAGTTTTCATTGAATTGTGAGCAAAGGAAAAGGAAATGAACTCATAAACTTGCATTTGCTGGCCGCGAGGCCTTTTAGTGTCCCACTGAAAATGACAGATTTATGTCGCACCTTTTCACCCAAAAGTTATTGAAATAAAATGTAATAGCTTAAAATGAATAATGTCACCCTCTAATGATATCTTTCATTTGAATATTTATTTTTTAAAATGTTGGAGCTCAACTTTGAAAAAGGATTAAAGGAAATCTCCAATCTTTCTGCTTTAATCAACTGTTGCTTAGCAAATTTTTAACAGCTTTTCGACTTAAGAAGTTATATATTTTTAAAAAAATTAATTCGTTAAAACTTATCATTTGAAGCGTAGAAATTTGTTATTTTTTTCTTTCAAGAAATTAATTGGGCATTTTAATGCTTCACCTGGCACAAATTTGCGTTTGATGTTCTACACTCGACACTCATCCTTCCTTTTGCCACGTTGTGGATGTCTCGACTTTGGCCTTAACAAAACACATAATGCGGCATTAGAGTGGTAAAGCGACGATGGCAACCAAGTCGCCATTATGAGTTCTTTTGTGGCCTTTAGACCTCTTTGGGCGCATCAATATTTAATGGCGTCTCGAGCCTACTCGAAACTCCAACTAAATTCATTGAAGAAGGAACTTTTATTTAATAAAGTTCCGCTTTCATGTCACATGTTGAAGGCAATTTCTGTCGGAATATTAAATATCGATAATATTTAAATAGCGCCAATTAAAGATGAACTTTCGTTCCATTGTGAAGCGTTTTTAAAGTGTTTTGCAAATTGTCAACTTTTTGAGGATACTCCAATTAATATAAATTAGAGGCACTTTATCTATTTTTATCCCATTCTCCCATTCGTAATCCCCCCATCTCTTCGTGTGAAGCCAAGTAAATCGAAACAATCGAAGCAATCAGGCGAAATCATTGGCAATAGAACAAAGCGTGCACGGGATTTCCTGTGAATTAAAGTCTTCAGGGCAGGGCGTGACCCAGCAAAGTTTCTACTGTTGCGGCGAGTAACGTGACGTATAAGCAATGCACATAATACACAAGTTTCTGAACACTTTAATTTGATTAAATATCTAAAACGGAAAGCTAATCCCCTTTGTTTGGTATCAAGAATGCATTAGATATTGCAATAAATATTCGTATATAATGCCGATTTTAATTGAAACATAGCACAAATCACATGAGGCTGTTCTTGGCCTAGAATGCCGACAGATTTATGTCAAGCAGGCTTCAGGATACTAAGAGACTCGACAGCAAAACCGATCTGATAACATAATTTAAAGCTCACTGCCCACATGCCTAAATAAAGGGAAAGCTGCTTGCATTGTATATTTTGTCGTTTGAATGGTTTTAAGTAAATTACAAGCAGCTCTGGCTCTGACCACAACACACAATCTCACTATGACAGTGGCAATAATGCACAGAATACACAGGACACAGGACACACAAGCGAGACATAAAGCGAATATCTCAGAGTCAGAATGTGGGCAAAATTGTCTTGGCCCGGTCGCAAAGGAGAACACAGTCAGCCATGCGGTAAAATTATGTAAAAAGTCAACAGTAAACACTGGCCAAAAGGAGGACGCTCGACTGAGGGGTGACAGGGCAGGTCACTGAAATTGTCTGAGCAGCGACAAAGTGAAAGCGAAAACCCCAAGAACATGACCTCCAGGGCTTCAGGCCAAGACGAAGACGAAATTCTAACAAACTGAAAATGAACATGCGACTAAACACACATACAAGAAGACATACAGCACACACACACACACACACACACACACACACAACAACAACAAAAGAAGGCAACAAGAGCAGCTACAGGGCCTAACAAAATTGCCAGATGTGTACTTGATTGCTGCGATATATTTATGTTAAAGTTGGAAAGTGAATCTGATTTAAACATCTAAACATTATTTAAATTCCTAAATACCAATGAGCTCAATATGTCCACTTGTTTCCTATTTACACTTAACGTTTAATTATTGATTGAACAGGCGGTCAGAATCAATACTTCAAATAGTAGAATTTTCATTCCGTGGGATTGTTAATAACAAAATTGTAGAAACAATATCACTACTTAAATGCAACTCTTTAATAATAACATTGTCTGCTCATCTGTTAGTCTGTCTTTTTTATCAGGTAGGTTTGTTTTCATTACCTCCACATAAACAGCCCACCGCAAGCCCATTCAAATTTAATTGTTCAAATGTATAGTACAGCAAATTGTATAGAGGTGTCTGTCAGAAGGAAGTGGGAAATACTTACAAATGAAAGTGAATTATGTGAAATGCCGCCGAGCGTCGAGTAATCGCAACTTGCTGCTAAATTATTAATACATAAGCCTGGTAAACGGCGAACAACAGTGAGAACCAACAACAACAGCAACAAAGCATTTGGAAAGTGCCAGTCATTCGTCGGAGATGGGTGTAAGGAGGTGTTGTGTTGGAGGAGGAGAGGGGGCAGCCGCAATTCAACCTTGAAGCAAAGGTGGATGAGACCGTAGAAATGCCTTCCGTTCCAGAAGCCGTTTTCTCTTAACGTCCTGGATTGTTAACAAGCGAAACGAATGACTAAGCAGCGGCCTCAGTTTCAGTCTTCAGACCCTCTCGACCCAGAGTCGACTTGGCCCCCAAATAGGTAACAACATGGCTCAGAATGTATGAGCCAGTTGGGACTTGGTGGGAATGAAGAGAATGGGAGGAATGGAAGGAGGCGGCGGTCTACTAACTTAGACTGCATAATCTGCTGATGCTGACGCTGTTCAGGTTAAGGTGAAATGTGAAAGGAATGGAGTGTTTGTATGTGTGTATGTGTGTCTGCTTGTGGCTGTAAAAGTAACTTAAAGTTTGACTACGCAGCTGCCTTTAATTCATTATGTATGCTTAATGTTAACAATTTAGCAGCCATTGGTTTATCTTAATGAAGCTGTCTGCCCCCGTTAGCAGTTATCCAGCGAGGCAACCTAAATACACACATACACACACACAGACACACTTACACTCACACACACACACATGTAGACATAGGCATTGACACAGTTGAGCGACCTTCCGGCCTGTTTGCCTGTCTTTTACTTTTATGACGCTTTCCAAATCCGCTTGGCGTCGCTTCGCAACATTAGGCGGAGTCTCCTTTTCGCCCTTTCAGTTCCCGCATTTGCCCAGCTTCGCTCTTTACCCAAAGCGTTCCAATCCCTCATCATATTTTACATAACACTGTTAACTGGGCCGCGCTTCAGCCTTTGTCTTCTGTCTTCTGTCTTTTGTGTGCTATTTTGTGGGCCTTTTGTCTTTTGTTTTGTTTGTTGTCTTCTGCATTTTTCAAGCCGCCTTAAATATTAAAGTGCTTATTGCGGTTGCCATCGCTGTACCGGCGAACTGTGACTTCCCCAATGGTTGACCGGCAGTCGGCGAAAAGTGTTGACACTCGTGGGAAAATGGTTTAATAATTTGTGTAAAGAGTTGACAGCGTTGCCCGAAAAGGCCCATGACGCGTGAGAAGTGTGAAAGGTTAAACTTTTATTTTCCTATGCTTTTAGGCGCAGGACAATCAGTTGGTTAACATAAAATATGCAAATAAATATTTAGAACCACACAGAAGGTGTGCAAATACATTAATATATGTATATGGTATGTTTGAGAATGTATACAATTATGTACATCGAAAAAGTCATGAATGTCAACTGGCCTTTTGACTGATTACTGCCCAATAAATTTGTCTTTTGAATAAAGAAAAGAGAGCTTGTTATTAAAATTGGATTACTTTAAAGGTTTATAGGTCACAAAATTTAATATCATTATAAGTATACTATTTGGTTAATACAAATGGCATAAAAGAATGATGTAAGAAGCTCATTTTCAACTACAGTATAAAGAGAATTTTAGCTAACATTTTATTAGTCATTAAACTTTTATCAAACCGTTAGCAAATGTAGTTGTCAATCAAACCAATTTTGTTACATACACATAATATTTCTTCTTTATATAAAGTGTATCTAATGAATGAAATTTAACTGGTATTGCATGCAAATAAGTAAATAAATAAACTATACTGATACGAGTGTTCGTTCATTAAACGATAAGCGGAAGTGTGGAAAATGGTGGAAATCCAACAAATAAACACTGAGCGAATCTGTTTAGAAATTTATTAGCAAACAAAAGATTTATTAATGCGAAAATTTGCAGCATCAGCAAACAAAGTTGTTGGCTCAGCGAGTTGCCGTTGCAGATGCAGCTTGCAGCTTTGTCGAGCCTATTTGCATTTGATATTTCCCCATGTTAGTGTTACTTTTGTTGTTGTTGCTGCTGCTGTGTTAAGCACACAAATAAAGCTTAAGTTGCATCTAGTTAAGCAAACAGTAAAGTTACACCCTGGTTGTAGGCTCTGTGTATGTGTGCACATAAATATGAGTTAAATTTTGAAGTGAAAAATATATACTTTAAGTTTCTGTCCTACAAGCAACGCCATTAGACAGCACTTAAATAGAGAACAGCATGGAGCTGTACTCTGGCCAAAACCAGCACCAATCAAAAATTAACAGTGATTGGCCACGAGTCCTAACTTCATAGTGCACATGGCGTATACGCAATCTGCCACCTCGTTGCCGTTAAGTGGCATATTTAGTTGGGCAACGGCAGGGAGATGGTTTAATTGGATTGGGGCTTTGGGAGGCATTGACACCACACTATGCTACAGGATGCGTTTAGAAACTAACGCCAAAAATAACATTAAAGCTTCTCTAAAGCATCAGGTAACGTTGCGTATACGCAAATTTTGTACGGGAAAATAAAGATTATATATTTATTAGGTTTAAGCTATTTCTTAGGCCTAACAGTTGGAAACTTCAAATAAATAATGGCTTAGATATTTTGTCCATATTTATTTGAGCACAAAAGTATATACTCACTGGTAAAGTAAAACTTTGTTAGCTACCTGAAATGATTAAGCACTGGCCATTTATTAAGAGATCAACATTTGTAGTATATTCTACACAAGTTGTGAGTTATGATGGGTCAGCATCAGCAACAGTATTCACTCGACTCTTAAATACCCTGTAATGCAGAAGAAAATATATAGAATTTATTCATATTTTCTAATTATATAATGAATGAATTGCACAAATTAGCTGCACTTCTAACAGTGCCTGCCGATGGCCGCAAGGCCAAATAGCAGCTCCCCACAGGAAACAAAAAAACTTACGAGATACCCAACTAATTAGCCCAACAAAAAAATAGCTTCAATACAGAAGATAATCGCCGTCTCTAAGTGAGCACCAACTTTGAACTTCGATGAGCAACGGCAACAAACAACAAACCACAAACTATGTTCATTTCTAACATTTTGCCCTCAGAATAATATATAAATATATAAACCTGAGATTTTTATAGTCAACTTTATTCTGTTGCTACTGCTGCCACTGTCAGCTTTGTTTGTTGTTGCTCGTAAGCTTGGAAAAGCTGGCAGGCATCTGGTTTGTGAACTCGATGGAGCAATATTTTCTTTTATAGACTTTACGTTTTATATCCCAGTTGAATACACCTTCCTTCCTCTGCCCAACCAATTGACCTCTTCAGACATATTTTCGCTTAACTACAAAAGAAAGTATTGAATTTATATTGGTTATACATATACATAGATGTCCACGTATGTGTGCAAAATGAAGATACATTCGTGTGTATGAGCAAAGTTTTAGAAAACGTGACCAGCGTTCAGCTGTCTTTGACCTGAGGTCAGCCATATGGATTATGAAAGAAAGATGCGCAGCTATTTCTTTGGTTCTCGTTGTTCCAGTTTCAGATTGCTTGAATAAAAGTTAAGTTTAGAATCTACTTAGTTTTTAATCTGGAAAAACTAAAAGAAACTGGAAAGGCTAGTGACTCTGATCAGAACAATTCAAAGATACTCAAAGGTATTTGCTTAATTATCTTCAACTTCAAAGTATTCACTTTCAGCTTTTTGCTTGATATTGCCTTGTAAGCTTGAAAAATGTTTAAGAAATTTCTGTTTTTATATTTGAGGTAAATGACGAGCATTGTAAATATTTGCAAGAAGTTTTCAGGCAGCACAATGAAAGTCAGGAAAAAATATATTCGTATTCCATGCGGAAACTGTTCAGAAGCAACACAACATGATGACAGTCAGACAGTTAGACAGACAGGCAGATAGATAGACGGACGGACAGATTGGATGAAAGTGAGTGTGCAGAGGAGGATGAAACTATTTTGGTCTTCTTCCCATCTCATCGTAATCGGAGAATGGACAGAGAGATGAAGTCATAGAGTGTCAAAGAATAAAGTTTGTGCACAACTCTGAAACAAGAATGGTCACTCGTGCTAACACATGTCTAGTAGACATTGTCTACATATGTATGCATGTATGTAGATATATGTAGATATGTCTATACAGATGTGATGATACCATACGCATCTCATGACGCTGTCACAACAAGTTTCTTTTGCAGATGCTAGGGGTCGGGTGAAGGAAAGAAACATTAATTCACTTGAAGGTCAGGACACAGAGCTTGTTAGAAGCCAATGGGGGTGATTGTGGGTTCTATTCGGTCTATTCAAGAATTGAGGTTGAGAATGGGCCTTTCGGTCGCTTTTTCTCTCACTCTCTTAACAAGAACATAAAAATTTGTTGTTGTAAATCTGCTGAGGCAGTTTGTGCGTGAGAGTGGTAGAGTTTAATAGCCCCTTATACATTCTCACCCACACACACACCCACACACGCACACACAAACTTAACTACAGCCCTGTACACGTAATCTGTTGTGTAATGTCTTTAGTTGTGTCAACTGCGCTGCGTGTTCTGGCACCATAGGAAAATGCGGGGCGGTAAAAGGATGGAAAGGGAATGGAATAGACCCTGGACAAGGCATAGCCAGTGTACGCTACAAAAACAGATTTTGAGAGAGTGCGAAAAATGGATTCCCTCCGATATCTCTCTCTCTCTCTCTCTCTTAGTTCCCCTCTGGTGCCACACATACATACAAGTTGAAGTTTTGAAACAACATTTAGATAAATTTCCCCAGAGAGCAGGCGAAAGCGTTAGGCAACAAGAGAAAAACGCCAACAACAGCTGAAAGAATGATGTAGTTGTTACAACAACAATAAAAACAAAGTTATTCGCCAATTGCAGTCTATACACACATCTATATATGCACATAGTTAGCTTCCCAAATTGAGTAAACAACTTTCAATATTGTTTTTGAAATAGAAAACAACAAAAGAATATCAAGATATTATTCACTTCACTTGTAAAGAGTTTCTTCGACTTGATTAAACAAATTACATTTACATAAAAGAGCTTCAAGTAAAATATTCTTTATTTTGTTTAATTTTTGTATTGTCTGCTTGCTAATAAGTTGTCCCAAATCAATTTAGCTAGCTGTCAAATTTGATTAGAAATTCAATTAAAATTGTATTATTATTCAAATTGAAATAAAAATAAGCCCACATTAATTATTTATTAATCAACTATGCGCAATTACAGTAACTTTAAACTTCTGTTTGAGTAATTGGCTTTATTTAACTTAATTAGCTTCTAGTTACTTTGTAAACTTTTATTCTCATAGATTGAAAAGTTCAATTTCATTCTCTAAATTGTAGCGCTTAGATAATGAAATAGCAACTTTATTGGTATGACGAAGAATTAATTGCTACTTAAGCAGTCAGTTAAACACTTTACCAATTTTATTTCTTCACACTTTGTTTATCTGTTGTAGAAATTTCTGAAACTTCACTGGATTAATATTTTAAAATTAAATTTCGTTTATATAAGTCCTATATATCTATATGAAATAGTTAAGCGTTTTTAATGAAATTAAGTCATATATACTATTATAATATTTGTTGTATTATAATGAGCTATAAATTTAACCAATTGTATTGTCAACATACAGATGTGATTTGTTTATTCAATAAACTTTATGCAAGATTAATATAAATGATTCTTAAAGCAATATATTTTTTAACAGCAGCGATCATTTTATTAATAAATGTTTCTTATTTCAATGTACATATTCAGCTAATTAGCATCTTCTTCCAAATCGAGTTTAATAGTATTCTGTAATTGAAGCGTTGTCCGAGATAACTTCGAGTTGGCCAATACAACTGCAACTAATTGACTGAGTTTTCAGTTAGTTTTCTTTTTGTTGTACAAAGTGTATTCAACTTCAGTGATGTGAGCCTTGCCAACTGTACTGTTGAATTTGTCTATGCCACAGATGATTCAACTGCCATATACCTGGATACTTTACAATAGTTGAATGTCACCGGAGAGGAAAGAGGAAAAAGGGAAAGAGTTTCGACATGATGTCGCTCAGTTGGAATAAGTAAGAGCTGCTCAATTTGGTTGCTCAACTATGTACTTGGTGGTTTAGTCATTAAGCTATTATGGGGGTAATGGAACTGGTTGTTTGATGGTATTCTGTTATGTCATGGAAAAGGAAAACCAATGACACGTGCAAGGCAGAAGAAGCAAAGGGAAAACAGAACTAAATTGAGTAACATTTGTGGCATTTTGGCATTTCGTTAGCTGCTGGCAGAAAGTTGTGGAGCTCGAAAATTTCATCGGAGCAAATGTCAGGTCATTAATATTCAAACCGTAAAACCCCACATTCCGGAACTCATGAAACTGTTTCGACAATTCGGTAGAAGCGGCAACAGAAGGCAACACAACAGCTCAATGTGGGCGACCGGCAAATAATATTTAATTAGAGAATTGTTTAGACAAACTTTTTAATTACGTTCATCGTAATAAATACATGTCTGTGTACGTGTGTGTGTATGTGTGTGTGGGGTATCTTTTGTTATGTGTATGTGTGTTTATGTGAGTTATTAAGCGACCCGCATAAATCTTCAGATGTGGTTGGGACCTCAAATTTTCGTGAAAAATGCACACTTGAGTGCCTTTTCGTGCAACGCCCACTTGTCTATGCCTCTTCCAGAAGAAGGATGCACGGCGTCTGCCCCTTTCCCATTCCCCTTTTTCATTCACTTTCCCTCCGCTTTCCATTTCTACTGACAGGCTGACAGCCCGGACGAGCTGTGACCGTCAGCTGCATAAATTTTAAGCGACAGCAACATTAAAGTCAACATTTTGCCAGTGGCCTACATTCGAGGCGTGGCATTTGCTCACAAGGTTTGGGAGGAAGACAGTTACTGAAATGGGTACTGAAACATGTACTAAAATGGGTACTGAATCGGATACCGAAACTGCTACTCCTGCTGCTGTTGCTGCAAATGGGAGTGTCCTTTCAACACTCTGCCCTCCGCACTCTGCCACCCTTTCTTTCACTTTCGTTGACATTCCCCTGCGTTGTACACACGCACACGCACACACACACACACACTTACCAACTTATGTCATGCGTGTGTGTGTAGGTGCTACTATGCAGATGAGTTGCCAGTAGCGTGTGGAAGATTATGAAATGAATTTGTGTTCGTCTTTTTTTGTTTTTTTTCGTTTTTTGACTAACAGCAACAAAATGCGTATAAAAATAGCTAAAATCGTGAGAAGCTCAAAGAACGTCACTCACGACAGACAGACAGACGGACACAACGTCAGCGACTTGCTGGTCAACAGATGCTGTTGGCAGACAGCAAAATGAACAGAAATTCCGTGAAAAATTACCAAGCAATTTCAACGCAAGTGTTGAATTCTCTTGAGAAGCATCAAAGTTGCATTTAAAAATTCAGTAAGCTACAGTGGAGCAAGCTCGACAGTGGAGACCCAGTACTTTGAGTGCAAAGCGTTCACTATTGATTGTTCTTCAATCATGCGTACCAAACAATAGATGGCGCCACTACGAAGTTAATAAACACAGAGGTCGCTAGCGTCTCTTCTTCTTCCTTTGCCTGTAACATTGTTAGTTGAATAACTTCCGTGTTTACCATCCGATTGGAATAAAATTTTCTGAACTGGTTTGGATCATAGTGTATATTATATGTACCAACAATCAAGGCGCTAACATCAAAGGGGTTTCTTTAATTTGACTTCGAAATTTTGTATTTCAATTTCCGGGGGCGGATAGGGGCGTGGCGAAAATCTAAAACAAACTTGATCAACGGGAGATATAGATGATCCTACATACCAAATTTGGTGTCTCTAGCTCTTATAGTCTCTGAGATCTAGGTGTTCATATTTTCGAAATTTCGATCAGCCGTATACTATCCGTTTATTATCCGATCCGGATAAAACTTTCAGGACAGGATTGGACTATAAAGTTTATCGCGTGTGCCAAAAATCATATCGCTAGCATTAAAGGAGTTTTCGTTATTCGACTTTGAAATTTTGTTTCAATTTTACGGGGGCGGAGATGGGCGTGGCAAAATTCTAAAACAAACTTGATCAATGCAATATATAGATGAACCTTCATGCCAAATTTGATGGCTCTAGCTCTTATAGTCTCTGAGATATAGGTGTTCAAAAAAGGGACAGACAGACGGACAGACGGACAGACGGACAGACGGACAGACGGACATGGCTATATCGACTCGGCTGTTGATGCTGATCAAGAATATATATACTTTATGGGTCTGCCACGCCTCCTTCTGCCTGTTACGCACATTTTTTTGCACAAACTTAATAGACCCATTTGTACTTTTTAAAGTACTGGGTCTAAAATTGACAGCTTTATAAAACATACAGAAATTTTCAAATTAAAATGAAGTCAGTGCAAGTCCTTAAACCAAGTAGTACAATTTAAACAGAAAAATGGAAATTGAAGGAACTTTAAGTTTTAAAAATTTTATTTTATGTTTATTTATTTAGTACTTTGTTTTTCTTTTACAGAAAGCATATAAAACACAATTTTATTTGCAGTAACTGTTAATACTTTGAAATCTTTTCTTATACTTCGATTGTCAGATATTACCTCTGATAGATCTTGTGTTTTCAGTCAATTGTAAAGCTTGAATTGTATTTCAATTCAGATCGACATATAAACAACAGTCATGTAAAATTCGATGGCAGGTTACAAGAACATGAATGCATTTAAGGAACATGTATTGTGGCATTGAATACAAATTGCATTGACAGTGATAAAGGCAGTGGCATGTGGCCAATTGGGGGCACTAAGTCCGCAAATGGCGTAACTTGAGATAATTAATTGAGCGCAAAACTAAACACGAAAGCAGCAAAAGCAATTATCTACAATAACAATGAGAGACGCACACTTGCATGTAAGCTCACACACACACGTACACACACCCTCCCCAACAACGATATAACTAAGTAGAGAGAATCATTTGGCATTTAGCAGTCGAATATAAATCGATTCTCTATTAACGAAACATTAAAAACCATGATTGCCCTTTGTTTCATTCCAGATAAAAGCGCCCAGCACACAGATACTCCACCAATACATACAAAGCAACGAATCCAAAGGATAAAATCAAACCCGAAACTTGGCCAAAACAGACAGATGTTGTCGCTGTTGTTGTTTTAACTGCTGAGTGGCTTGGCTCTAGGAAAGCACACAACTCAAGTGAGTGGAAGGAGTTGTGAAAGAACAGGCAAGAAACTTGAAGCATGGCAAATAGCCAAAGGTTATTTATAACGCAGCAAACAGAAAGCTCATAAAAATACATGAAAAACCAGGCAAAACAAACAAGCAAATGCATCATCGACGCAAACTAAAACAATAGTTAGATAGTAGAAATAAACGAGTGAATATGCAAAAATCAAGTGTGAAAACATTACGCAATAAAATTGGCAATAAAATCCGAAACCGTCCTACATAAATCGCCGATTATTGCCATTTATAGTATAAACAATATCAACTATAACTTTCAGCTTCCCAAAAGTTTTCTTTTGGAGAAGCAACCGAAAGTGAAATTGTAAACGTTTGCAAAAATCAAGATTAAAAAATGTTCGAATAGATTCTCTTCGTTGCGTATACGCCACATGCGCCCCAGTATTAGCACGTGAACGCGTCGTGCAGTTTCAGCAAAAAGAAAAAAAACTAAAAGAAGAAAGACAAAAAACTATTTTAGGGAGGTGTTAAATGCGTTTACATATCTGTGACGCGGCAAATGCCGCCACCTTCAGTGCATCGAGATTCGAGTGAAAGTGCCGAGACTCGCATTATTTCTGCGTAGGTGAACATTTATCGCTCTGGGGGAGCACAGCATGCGCTTGTGGAAAAATCGATCCAAAATGCGAATAGCCACAATTGGCATGGTGCCCACCGCACACCACCACTACCCACATCTGGGACAGTTACTTATCGGCAGCATCCTCTATATGACAATTGGTAAGTTCGTAAATCTATACAAATGAAAGCTTAGTTGTTCAGGATAGTTTTTAAGTTAATTTACTAGTTATATAACAGATAAACATATTTATTTTTTATGAGGGAATTAAAAAATGATAAACTCAGCTTAAGATGTGTTTTCGGCATAAACAAGTCAGCATCAAAGAAGGGTTTTGTGTGTAAACTAATGCTATTCAATTCTAAGTTTATAGTGATGTTCATAAAGATATTAAAAAGAAATACTCCAAAGTATATCAAGAAGATTTGAAAATTAAGATACCTATTGCTAAGAAACCTTACTGAAGATAGAGTAAAATCCAATTTCTACAATTGAATAATTACTCTAAAATGGTTCCTTAAAAGGGTAAGTTTGATAAAATTAAACAAGATGAGAGTCCATTAGTAACTATTCGATTTTAACAATTGCCCATTTATTTTACATGTTTTTCCTGAAGGTAAATGACATTTGCAATCTCAGTCGTTGTCTAGTTAGTTGGGTTAACATTAAGCCTGGGCTTCGAGAACCCCACAAATTGACGACATTTTGATTTCAAGAGTAGTAGTAGTAGTAGGTGAAGCAGGATATGTACCACTGTATGAGTATGTGTAGATAAAACACGCATTAAAAATGAATGAGTATCTGTCTGATGCTGATGTTGTAGTAACATGAATGTCGACTGCCGTCCTCAGAGAACTGTGCCAGCTGTTGTGATGCAATTCGGACTGCTGCAATTCACAATATTACAGTTGTTAGCGTCGCATTTTAACTTCAGAAGCGATAAATTCAAACAATACAACAATTACAGTCCCACCAGGTAGATGTACGAATATGAAAATATATTGTACGAATAAGGAATTAAGCATGAACCGGATTTGATTCATTAACATTAAAAGATGCTCCGATCTTTCAGGGATCATTGAATTTTAGGTGTTACACAGCCTGGTACCTTTCCCTCTGCTATGAGGAACTCTTAAAGTTATGTATACAAAAATTGAGTACAGTAATTGCTGCACTTTCGAGGTTTCAACAATTACAGTTAACAACATAGAACACGCATTTTTTGGAACACGCATACGCCTCGTGTGCATCAAGCTGTCAGCTGTTTTTCAATGATTGCAATTGCCACGTACACTTATGCAAAAATGTACTCATATACACTCATATGTACACTTTATGTCAAAACAGTTAACACTTAGTCATGTGTAGAGTGGCTGACATTGTGATTCTTCTACCATATAATTTCGTGAATTGAATCGCAGATCCCTTTGCATATTTTCATAGCAATTGAAGTGAAAATTGCAGTGTAAATGGCAAATAATCGAAATTATGCCTAAACTTAGCTACTATAATCAACCATAATGATAGGCTAATGTTTAAGAAATCTGGAATCAGTTGCACAGTTCCATTTTCAATATTTGGCACAGTGCCCAGTAGGAAAACATAAAATGAGAGTAAAAGTTGCAGTAAAAGCAAAAAAAAGAAATAAAATCTACAATTTTTGGTTTATTTCGCCCCAATGCTGTTATAATAAGTTGTTAGCGTACTTTTTGCAGTCACCACAGGCTTGAAGGGCTTCAACGCACAAAAGGAAAGCAACTGAAAAGCAAAATATGAAAACATAATTTATGAGCTCTTCAGAAATGTTGAATTGTAAATGATCAGACAGAGGCAGACTACCTCAGGGCAAAGCAAACTTTAAACCAAGTCAAATGAGCAGACTATAAGATGAGGCAAAAAGAATGGAAAGTAAGAAAAAAGTATAAATAAGTTGAACACAGTGATTGTGGGCCACAAAAGTATCCTATTGGATTTTAAGCTACAACTAGGTTTGGCTCGTTGTTAAGTGTGCGAGAGAAAACTTTATAGTTGACCCAACTACCAAGTTAACTATGTACTTATAAAATATTATATTGATTTTTTTCTGACTATATATGGCTGCAAGTCTCTTGCTGCTTCTTTTACTCTATTATACATTTCTCTCTAGGCTACTAGAGCAGGCTGGGCCAGAGTCAGTCTGCTGCTGGTCTGGCATAAGATTGATTTATTTGCCTTTTCGTGGAAAGCTTCACTTTATTTTTAAACATTTTTCATAACTTTTTCATGCGCTGCGGCTTTGTTGTAATTTATTTCCAAGCAGCGTAAAATAAATTGACCGAAATTTGTTAGCATTTAAAAATGATTTGCATTCGGTCAAAACTTTATTTTCTCTCTCTCTCTCTCTCTTTCACTTTCCTTTGCATTGGCTTCGAATTGAACTGTGATATTGGTAGTCGTAGCTATAGAGAAACTAGGACCTTGGGACACTTAAGTACTCTAAAAGCGCAGATAATGCGTATGACTGTGTGTGTGTGTGTGTGCTTTTAAACATACGTATGTTGTACGTTACGTATACTCAACGTAGTCAAAATATTGGTGCCTCGCTGCTGCTCGCATATAAATTATGCCAATGAAAATAAAATCAACAACGCGCTGCTTTGGTTTTTTCTTGGCTGCGTTTTACTTATAATTTTTTCTTATTTTGTGTTGTTGGGAAACTTTTCACTTTCCTTTTTAGCTTGGGACATTATTTTTCTGCTTTCATTTCCGTCTGTTTGGTTTTATTGCAGTTTTCAGCTGTCGGTGTCGCTGTGGCTATCCCTGTCCCTAGTTCTTTCCAACTTCATCTCGTTCTCTCTGCTGATCCACTTACTGTTTGTGCGCTCACACTTTTCCGCCGAAATAAATATAAAAATTTCGTTTCCAGTTCCGTCTGCCATTTTCACGAATTTTCTTTCTGCAACATAGAACGAATTTTGTGCCCGTTGCCTTTTGCTTCTTTAGCTTTTCGAAGGTTTATCCATTGCGTCCGCGCATTTTCCCACGACAATGAATGAATACGAACCAAAACACAAAACAATGAAATGAAAAATTATAGCTAACACCCCTGTTTTCCCCCATTGTCGCAGTGCGTCCTGCTTTTTGACTGTAAATGTGTTTTTGCCATCAATTTTTATTGCAAGCAGAGTGTATCAATAAATTTAACAGCAAAGTGCGGATTTAAAAGCAAAACTGCATCAGCTTCTCACCATTTTTTCCCACTTCACAGCTCAGAAAGCTCTGTCGGCACCTTATGGGCCCATTGAATTGCTTTATGACAGTTGACTTGGTATAAAATTCTTCCTCTCTTCTCTATCGAATTTTTGCTCAATTTACCTTCAATTACGTTGTCTTTAAGCCATGATATTGACTACTGATTGCCAATTTCTTTACTAAGAGCCTTAGAATATGCGCCAATTAGTCATAATTGGCTAGAAAACGCAATAAACTACGAGTGCTGAGCATCATTGAGAGTATTTAAAGATATATGGTAAATAAATAACTTAAAACGTTTTATCTATTGTTTATAGAAAACAATACAGCAAACGAACTATAAATAAAATCAATATGTTTTATATCAATATTAATGAAGCTGCAACTCTACACACATGAGGTGGAATGTAAAAAAGAGTGTTGACAGCTGCTTTTATTCACCTGTCAGTGTCAGAAGCCGCTAAACCGTTGATAAGCTAAAGACAGGACCGGCAACTGTGTGCCGGGATGTGTGGTCCACATCCGGCTATCTCAGTTAACCAGGAGGGTTTGTCAGTGCCATCAATTCCAGAGAGTCAAGCTGGAGACAAGCCTTGTGACAGCACAGCCAATAAAAATCCTTCACAATCATTTATCAATAAGTTTCAGGACAGGGCGTCGATAGAACGCCCTCAACAATAGACCACCCTCGTCTCTGCCTCTCAAGGGTTTGAGTGATCCCTTCGGGATGCAAAATATGAGACTGTGTAGGAGTATAGGTCCAGCAGAAAATACATATTTTTCTATATGTATGAGCATAAGTACATATGTAAGTATGTAAGACAAGTGATTGCTAGGAAAAACAATGTCAGCCTCTATAGCCGTCACAAATTTTGAGCGATTATAAATGACAACGAATAACATTTAACAGTGGAATATTGTATGAAAGCAGTTGATAAAAACAATTGACAGTGAGGCAAAAGAAATGAAATAATTTCAATTTTAAAAGCCTTTTTCAATGGGCTTAAATAAATAAACTTAATAGCGATTTAATTGTGGCAAATCATTCCATATAATTTTTTTGCTAAATACCTCTCTATATATGTGTAAATAATTAAATCTCCAGCTAAAATATTTTGATTTTCAGTTACAGTTACTGCTCTCAAACTTATGTAAGAAATGCCTAAAATAATTTTATGTATTTGTAAATTAGGCAGGAAATGTATATGTTGTAAAATTATTTAGAGTTATTTCTGTAAAACGTACTTTTAATCAGCTTAAAATTTCTCTTTGGAATATTTAATAGGTTGATTGTCTGCTTGCATAACTGTAAATATTTGTTTAAAATGGTTCAATGATTTCAGGGTTATACTTTTGTTTTCTAACAATTTAAATACAATAATATTCTCTTAGCTTTTCACATAAATGACAACTTTTAATACTGCATTATTTAGTTGAAAGCCTTTAATTTATTTGCATGCAATGAAATTGTGTTACAAATATAAAAGAATTCACATAGAATGACTAGAATGAGCAATCTTTGGAGCCTCAGCCAAAAAGATAGAAAAAGAATCTGCCGCAGACACGGATAAAAATATTTAATTAATTTTTATCTTTGCTGCCTGTCTGGTCTTTTGACTTGTGACGGGCCTTTTAGCATAAAGTAGAGTGAAAATGTAATTCAATTTTGGGCGAGCAACAATGACAACACTGTAAGAGAGGAGAGCGAGATGGAAAGTGGGATATGGAGGACCCACTGCAGATGACAGTTCAATTCGGAACAAGTGCCTCTGAGAGTTATTTGCTGTCGCCTTACTTTTGTTTACAACGATCCTGAAACGGTGAGCGCCCTTTGCAAGGCAAATGAGTGCCAAGTGCCACACCCCCAAACCAGAATCAGAGCCAGATCCAAGCTCTCAAACAATATCTGATAAGCTGCATCATACATTTGCATACTTCCGGCAATTTGTTTTTGTGCGAACCAAACGAATCGAGACAAATGCAATAAGCGTACATCAAAAAAAAGAGAGAGAGCAAAAGAAAAAATAAAATAACAGGAAACATAAAGATAAACCGAACGAGTGGGTGCACTGCCGCATCCTGCTGAATATCTCTGCATTTACAGGCAGAGCACATAACGGAGTAAGAGCTCCGGCTCGCGTTGTGCATTCAAATTACGTAGCCGCATTGTTCTCTTTCCGTTCACAGCAGTTCCACAGACCCCGATACTCCCAAAACTCGAACTGAAACTCCACCCATCTTCGCGTTGTTTATTTACGTTGTTTGCCATTTGTTGTGTGTCGCCTCTTTCTCTGTTTGTTTCTTAACCTGCTCCTCCTTCGACCCTACATAGTTTTCAAAAATATTGTTGTCCATAAATTTGGCGACACGAGACGCAACTGCATAGACAACACAACCATCGAGAACTGCATTTGTACACTCACAAATTCTGGCATTTGTTTAGAAACTGAAAACCCGCCATTTAACATCAGCTTGTCCTATTCAACTGCAGTTCCCTAGTTGTAGCACTTATATAGCATTAGTTACATTTAGAGTTCAAGTTTCTATTATAGTTACATGTGTACTGGCAATTTCTAAAGATCTGAAATGCGAATTGTTAATCAAAGCAATCAGTTAAGAAATCAGTACTGTTCTTTGCATATTTAACTGTTTGGCAGTTTCCTATAAATAAAATTGATAAAATAAATTACTACAGTCGCTTCAATAAATATCAATGTTTTATATTTTATTATTTTGGTGGCATACAATATCTTAATAAATTAATAAATATCTAAATTGCTTTTGGCGCATCAAAAACTCTTCGGGACTTGTTAAAAATAAACAATGAATACTAAAGTATTCGCTAAATTCTGAGACAATTTTGAATATAAATATATATATTTGTTAATATGCAAATTAAAGTATTCTTTTCTATTTTAAGATTGAGAATTATACTATATTTCTTTGTCATCGCGACAGGCAACGACAATAGAAGGCACAAAAGTTATTACAAATTGAAACGGCAAAAACTCAAATAGAAATACGTTCAAATGGAAACCTATAATAAAAAAAAGACATTTCCATTACTGCGATTAAATCGCCGGGCAGCCACATAGATAGGTGAAGGAAGAGAGAGTGAGGGGGAGTGGGAGCTAAAGCAAAAGAGAATAGATGAATAGAAAGAGGATGTGTCGTTATAGGATTTGGTTTGCAGTCCTTCCACATCAACGCCGCCGTGTGCGAGGATAGGATAAAACTGGATACGGTTTTGCTATTATTTCAATTGTTATTGTTTATATTCATTGGATGCGGCTGCTACGGCTGATGTTGTCCATTACAGTGAACATTTTATGTACAACAAAAACAGAAGAAGTGGATGGGAAAACAGACGAAATCAAAATATTTGCCATAAAATATTTTTGCTTTTGATGTATATTTTTATGGCGCACAATATTAGCCTGACATAATTATCAATCTTTACGGCCAGCTCAAATGGCCCCCATAAAATGAATCATAGCCAAAAGATAGGAACGAGCAAAAGTAAGATAGGATAACGTTGCGTATGCGCAATGTATTGCATGAAATTCCAATGCGAAAAGGATAAAGGAATCGCCGCTACACACGTGCACATGCTGATCAAATTAGCAATTCCGAACCATTTGGTGGGCAATATTAGCAGCAGATATATTCATGCCGATTGCCAGCCGTTACACGGGGCGTATGAGTTTTGCATACTCAGACTGTTATACACTGGGGCAATCCCTGTCGCTCCAGCTGTGAATGCAGCTGGGTGAGTGTTTTGTGGTCTGGCCTCGCCTTCCAGGGGCCGCTGTCAATGACAATGTACCATTGACTGTGGGTGTACGTCTATTTCTAATGTCACTCCCTTACAGCACCACATGGCATGCCTCACCACGCCACTGTGGTGCAGCATGGACGCGTGTCGGAGCATCTCAGTTGGAAAATGGGTGACAATTCATGACAGAGCAATGCGCGTAATTTGCATATATGGTCTGGTGGTTGGGCCACTCTTTGGCTCTGTTGGTCGTTTGGGCTTTCAGGTTGCTCTTTTTGCCAAGCCACAAAATTCTCTGGTGAATTTGTTACCCAGTTCGGCTTTAACTTGACACACACACATCCAGTCAAGAACATTATGCTAAAATTCATTTTCAGTGCATTTTAGCATCTGAATAAAAAGAAAACTCGTTCGAATTTTAAATGCAAATGACACCCAAAGGAGGTTGAGTGTTGTCCAGACCATGAGATGGGCAAGATATTTGAACAGGCTGCAGTGAGCGTTGACAAAGTCAAGCACACAAATTGTGGTTCGAGCTGCTAGATTAAAAACAAAATTAGTTTTCTTTTAATAACCCCAATGCAGTTGGGTAAAATCAGCTTGTCGGATCCGTTTCGAACCAGATAAGCCATATTGGCTAATGGTTTTTGCTTTTTGTGGAGAAGCCCTTCTCATCGATTGCAATGGAAAATACTCAGAAGCCTTCTAGTGGATTTACGAATGAGAAAATTTCAAATACCATTCATTTATTGCTAATTTGAAATTTTACGAAATTTTTCAACAATTTTTACCTATTTCGGCTGCTTGATAGAAAATTTGCTTAAAAATTAAAAGAATATTTAAACTTTGTATGACAATAATTGAATTGCTTAGCAACAGAATAAACATGTGAAATATGTTAGATTTTCGAAAGAAAATAGAATTTGCATTTAAGAAAAAAAATCTTTAAGGAAGAAACAATTTTCTTCTTTTTGAAGTGATGTTGCCTGCTCCAATAATTTGGCTAATTTTATTATTCTATACTATTTCAATTTTTTTCGAGCAAAGGCTTAATACATTTTGTCATCAAAATAAGTGAATAGATTGTGGTAAAATAAAAACTACAAAAAAAAAATAGATTATTAAACGACAAATTTGATAACTTTTTATTTTATCGATTTCATTTATGAGGCAAAATCTGATTTTAAAGAGACGCTATAAATTACATTTACTAAGACTTAAATTATCACACGGCTGCTATTAAAGTAAACTACTTAAACTGGAATTAAGGTCGAGAGCTGTGAGAATATTTGATATGTAAGCTGTGAGCCGCAGGGAATTGCACGCAGAAATTCCCGAAGGTCCATTGCAGAGTCGGGATAATGGCACTCTTTCACTCACAGCCCAGACCATTTGTGAGTGGGAAACAAATAAGTAGAAACGATGCAGGCTTCTTTTATTCATTTTATTTGCTGGCAAACAATGTGAAATACTTGCGGTCTGAATGTGAGACGAAACACGCCAGAAAGTATGCTATGAAAGCCGGATATGTTGGCCGCAGTTGACGCTGGCTTTGAAATCTATAGGTAAACATAATGGCCACCCGCGGCGTATAATAGCAAACCTTACTCTGGAGGAAGCAGCCAACCACTGTTCCATTTTCTAAGAATTGTAGAAAAATGAAAATGTAAAGAACTTCAGCAAAGTAACGACAAAAACAACTGCAAGGCAGCTGCTGCTTCTTCTGCTTTTACTGCGGTTGCAGTCGATTCATGAGTGCAGGAAATGCTTTATGAGTTGGTCGACGTTTCCTATGCCCCATAAACAGTGTGCAGTCGAATTGAAATTTCATTCTGCCTCCCCGTCGAGTCTGGCAGCAAAGCTGCCCAAATTCATAACCAAAACAGCAGCGAGTCTTGACTTCTTTCCCTCCACATTTCCTTCCCAAGTGCTGTTCTTTCTCATCGTCAAAAGCGACACACAGCCACAGTGGCGTCGACTTTGACTGAATACAGCATCCAAAGGCTCTAACTGCTCATAATTTATGCTAACGGCAATTTAAACTTCGCCCGTTATTTATTAAAGCCGCGCAAACTTCCCTACAAACCCCTTCGCTCATTTATTTTGAGTCGGGCTTTCTATAAAGCAATGGCCGCACAGTGGGTTTCAAATACTTCATATACTCATAGAGTGTACGAGTTTGGTTTATGGATATAGACGAACTGTTAAATATTGATGGAGAAATAAAAATATTATGCTGAATATTTTATAGCTTCAAGTGTAAGTTATGTACTATATAGTTAGGCAACGCCAAAAATAGAATAAACGAGAGTGTAATAATTAGATTGATAGTTTGATGAATAGCTGATTGATAAAATGAAAGAGGTAAAGAATAAATACCGAATATATAAATGTATAGATTAATAAACCGAGGGATAAAATGGCTCATAAAAAAGTAGTTCATGAGCATACTATTCGCTTAAATGTTAACTGATGGCTTGTAGATTTGATATGTAGTTTTTTCATTTAAGCAGACTTACATATGAAATGGGTGTTCTTCATCGCATATGATGTACAAATAGAGAAAAAGTACAAATTGTAGTTTTTAGCCTTATTTACTTACTCTTTCTCCACTGTTTGTTATTGGCACCCCGATGGAGCAGCATTTGGCTACTGTCTGTTGCCAAAAACTGACCTAAATTTACAACCAGTCAGCGGGTGTTTTCCTCTCTCTCTCTCTCTCTCTCTCTCTCTCTCTCTCTCACACTCTCTGTCTCTGTTTCTGGCGCTGTATTCTGGCTGACTCTGATGCCTGTTTGCTTGCCTGCTCGTCTGTCGGTTTGTCCGGCAGTCAGAGTGTCGCACAGTGCCATCAAATTGTTGCTGCCACAGGGCAAAGACAGACTGAGTTGGGGCAAGCACTTTGTCAGTGTATGTTGTGTGTATTTTGGTTTGGTTTGAGGCATCTCTGGCACGTTCCGTTCAACAGTTTTGAGTGAGTCACCGTTACCATCAGCGGCAAGGGCAGCTTCAACCCCAGCGCGGGCTTCAGCTTCAGCTTCAACATCGTTGCCTGCAGTCGAGTTAAGTGTTTTATATTTTCGTTTAGCAGCTGAAAGTTGCATCCTTAGCTGAAGCTGACTCTGCTGTACTAACTGCTGCTGGCTGCGTTGTTTTTATGCTAAAGTTAAAAGGCAGTTTTGTTGCTCCATCAACAACAGCAGCAGCAACAACAACAACAACAACACCATCAGCACACACACACACACACACACACACACTAGGCCACAATATGAAGCTATGACGCTTTTACTTTGCCATTGCAGTTTAAAACGCTTTCGGCTGAGATTCAGCTGTAGTTTTATTGGTAAATTGGACAGATTGAGGTAAAGTGATATTAATGTTGATGCTGCTGAGGTGAACCCAGCTATAGTCCAACTACTCATGGTACAACAGCAAACTGAGCGAAACTTTCATGTCTCTGTAGGGCGCAAAACTCTATAAAAAAGTTCACATGCAGTTAAATAAATTTGTTAGTACTTTGCATGTGTTTTTTTTTTAAAGACCTCTCGAGAAGGAGTTTATTTTTTACTATCTTGCGGATAAGTAAATTAGTTTGAAAGGTTTAACTCACATAGACAGCACTTGCACTTGGAAGCTACTGAAGCTCAAAGCTTAGCACAGGAAACGGAAACTGCTCAGACTTGTTGAGAACACTAAAACATAAACACTGAATTGAAGAAAATCTCTCAAGTATCAGTCAGTACTTTGTATACATATATCTCAACAGTTGTACATGCAAACTATACTTGTTAATATCCGTCAAATACATTTTCAGCAATTATCTTTGAGTTACTTACGTGACAGTAGACATATAGTGCAACAGTCCGCATAATTGACATAAAAAGAATTCCACTTAGTATTACGAGTAGATTCATTTTTTGCAAAACGTGTTTAGAGCGCGTTACATTTTTCTTCATACATGCCCCCGGTCTGTACTCGTAGCTGCATCATTATGTGGCATAAAAAATATAAACTGCTCTCAAATGAAATTTCAGCTGCTATCAACAAATTGCGCTACTTTGCAGGTTAACTGCAGCGGAACAGACAAGGTGTCCGTGACGTGGCGAGACGAGTCCAACTAACAACTATAACAACAACAAATGCGACAGGCAACAACCAACAACCAACAACCAACAACAACAGCAACAGCAACAACAACAACAACAATAACTAGTACCAACAACTTCACTTGATGTGCATGACTTGCAACAAAGCGAGTTTTCTCCTTGTGGGTGGTCATATCTCTATATGTATAAGTGTGTGTGTGTGTGTGTGTGTGTGTGTGTGTGTGCTTATGTGTATGCAGTTGATTGCTGACTGTTTAAGGGGGAATAGCTGAGTGGGCAGGGACTGTTAAAAGCTCCGAGTTTACGACGTGTTGGAATTTTTATGCGTTTTAAAGTATTTGCAGAGCATCCGGCAATGTTGTCGCTTCTGACTCTTGACAGCGGAAAAGGGGCAGCATTTTCAGCAGAGCAGAGAGGGAAAGTGGAATGGTGTATAGTAGGGGTAGAGATAGGGGTAGGACATGGTCCGGATGCTGTGCAGTGCCCGTAAAACTGTATTAAGCATAGAAAACTAAGTTATGCGACGTAGCGTTGAGTTACGGCCAAAGTCGGTCGACTACGTGTGAACATCACATGCCCACATGTTCATAAAAACAACAAATAAGTGTACACTATTTGACTATTAGACTAAAGTCAAACTAGAGGGTATACGTGACCTTAATATACTTATTGATCGCATTGATCTTATCTGATAAGAGTTCCTTCATATAGGGTATGCATAAGTCTCTTCCTACATTGAGCTGAGAAATATATTTGATAGTATGGGGACTGCATGACAACAAATGTCACAACATGGTAATAACTTCTTAGTCCTACTTGAGGCTACAGGGTATGATAAGCAGCAAACCTACGTGTTGCCTGTGGTGCTGCCATGCACTTTATGATCAGTAGATGGGCTGGAAGGGTAAAAGAGAACGTCAAAGTATACGAACGGCCTGAATGACACGTTGCGGAAGTTGTGGCTTAGTTAAAATGTGTGTGAAAAGACGACAGCCGACTGTAGACAGTTTATGTCCGTAGTATGTGCTGAGCTTAGCTCAAAAATACACCAACTTGTTAGCTCAAATGGCATAAAACATAAAAAGTACCCCCAACCGGAATGCTATCACTCCTTACCTTACTTCAAAAAGAAGTCGAGTGGAGAGGTGCGTGGTTTTATGTCACCATTACCGCATCATAAAATCCTTTTTGTGTTGAACTAATGATGAATGAATGTAGCCACAGGTGGAGATTTACAGCTACATGTGTAGCTATAGTGCTATTATATCTGTATCTAGAGCACTCACGTCAAAGTCCATTAGGAAATTACATAACGCTGAGCTGAACTCGGATAATTCGCCACAACAACTGAATATATTTCAAATATATATCCCATTAGATTCATTCATTATCAAATGCATTATGCGAATTCGGAAAAGTTTGTTAATTCCAACAGCATTCACATTACAACAATTTGTTTACCTCTCACAAATTGAAAACTAATGTTGGACTACGTTCATTTGGCCATTTGCAACATGTTTGCGGCTAAGCTGTGAAATAAACGTTGCATTTCATAAATTAAACATACTTCCACATACTCGTTCAACAAGAGAAAACAATAATTTTAATTTTATTTAATTTTCACATAAGCATTAACTTGAATTTTAGATACTAGCTTCAACTAAACTGGTGATTAAAAATATGTTCTGCATATGAAAAGCTAAATTAGTTTTTCCGAGTAAACATAAAATTATTTAGAAATAACTTAATGTGATTAGCTAGTCCATTTGCTAATTTGTAAAATGAATAGCATTTGCTACATTACATAGAATTCCAATTCTATTTAAATCATTATCTATTATGTTGAAATTCATGTCGGTATATTTCTGACTTAAGCAATTCGGGTCTTGAGCGAATCGAATTATTGTTGGAAACTTTATCAAAAGTCTACAATTAAAGCTTCTACCACAGAATCGATAATTTATGATTCGGTATTAAAAGCTCTTTTTCATCATTCATTATTTGTAGCATAAACCGCTGTCAAATGGAAATATCAAAACGTTAAATGCAACCGGAACCAAGCCATGAAATAGAAATTAAAGCTGGCAAATCTGTTTGTATGTTCGTATGCGGTTAAGGCTGACAATTTCAGCTGGAAAATGATAAACACATAATTTGTTGCATAATTAATAAATAAATAGAATAATAAATGAATTGAAACAAAGTGACAAATGCAAAATACGTGCTAATCGATGCTCCAAATGCATTTCTGATGGACAGTCTCTCAGTCTCATTCGAGCGAGGCGCACAATTTGCGAAACCACAGACTATTAGGGTTTATTAAGCGTGATCTAATAGCTCTCAGTATTCAATATTCTGCTATGTATATTTTTTGTTCTCTGTTTTTATCTACACATTGTACATTGTACATGTCTGTGGTTTTTTGTGAGTTTCAGCATAAATATTTGTTTGTTTATTTAGTTAGTTGGTCCCGCAATGAAATGAGTCAAATGCAGACGAGCTTGCAATATGTTTTCGTAATATAAACCCAAATATTGGTTGTCACGTTTATCTAAAGCATAATTAAAATTGGTTGGATATAAAAATAATTCACGAGTGGAATTCATACATTTATTCACAACATATCAAATATTTATGACAACTTCAGGCAACAGATATGTCAACATTTTCAGATTTTTGTATAATACACGAATGTAGATACACATATGTCAGGTTGTTCAGAAAGGCATTCGTTTTGGCTAGTGAATAAATTGACTTAATTCATTGTTTAATATGAATAAATTGGTTGGCGTATAACCCAAATTCATAGCAATCAAACTGTTTAATATTTTTCATTCCATTGAATTCTTTTTGGAATTCTTTCTGATTCTTAAATGTCACTTTTATATTAGTCTATAGCTGTATTAAAAGTATTTATTGGTTTTTTTAACAAAAACCACAGCTGTGTATACTATATGTATGGTATATATGCAACTAAAATTCTAGAATTAAATTCGTTGGGTTGAAAGCTAGTTCTTCATTTAGTCAATTTTGTTGGTTTCATCCAAGTTTTTGACCCCCCTTTTCCTTTCTCCTACTCAGCAAACAATTTTGCCAGGCTGCATCAAAGGTGAAATAAAATAAAATCAAGGTACATACGTACTGAGCTTGAGTGAACTATGGTAACGAGCTATCTCAAAAAGGGCCTGCAATGTCACGCCTCAAGGCCACAATCGAGCTGAAAAGGTGGAGAAGTTGGAGAATCAGCCCAAATTGGATTTGCCGTGTTACATGGTGTAAACATACGCAAAGTACACAAACATGAAAACACTTTTTTTTTGATTTCTTTTCTGCCTAAGAAAGGGATCTGAAGCGGGAGATGATATGCAAATTGGGTTTTTGAGCCCATCTACCTACGGAATATGGTGTACAAATTGATGGATAGCTCCAGCTAATTTTAGCTTACGTTTGTGTGTATGGAACTTTATGAAATAGAAACGAGCACAGTAAAATGTCAATTTATAAGAGTAATTAAAACAGTGGGAGAAATAGGTGAGTAGAGACTGATAGCGGGGAAGGGAAGGAGATGGTAAAGACAGCTTTTTACACAAAGCAACTCGCATAATTGCTGCCTTCCGGCCTTTTGAAAACTCATTTCCGGTTTGGCTGCCTCAGCTGAAGCTGCAGAATGTAAATTGTCTGCCAATTTGTCGTTAGTCAATAACTCTGACTGTATGTGTGTGTGTGTGTGTGTGTGTGTGTGTGTGTGTGTGTGTGTGTGTGTGTGTGTGTGTGTGTGTGTGTGTGTGTTTTCTAGCATTAATTAACCCTAATTAAGTTCGTTTTACATAGCTGGACGCTGGTGCACAGTTGCCGCACAGCTGACTACGAAAGTATCTGTATCTGCATCTGTGGCAATCGTCGGTATCTGTGTTTGTATATGTATATCCGCAGAATGTTCCGGAAAATGCTTTTGGGCGTTTTCCAGTGAAATTGTTAAGTAACTGCCGCAGAATGTCGAACGTAGTTACTTAGTTAGTACTGGGAAAGTCTGCGGGCAATTTTGCGACATTTAACAAGCATTTATTTAAACTTTTCCCTCGCTAACTGTGGTCTGTTTCTGTATGTGTTTCCCTCGCTGTATGTGTGTGAACATCTGCAATGTAAAATGTTTAATTAAAGTATGCAAAGTTGTGTCAGCTGCCGCTGACTACAGCAGTTGTAAATAACATCCGGTTATGCGAATACGAGTATCTCACAGATTCTTGTAGTTGTCATCGTTGGCTTTATACGTATCTCCCCAAAATGCTTGCAAGTATTTTGTGGTACTCATCTTTCAGGGTTTCAGTGTATTTCCCTCTGTTTGTGTATGCATGTGTTGTTTGTTGTCGTGTTGTGTAGTGGCCTTGTCATGTTCCTGCAATTGATATTTTAATTAATACTTCGTACACAAAGTTTTGTTTACTAATTCACATAACTTTTAAATGACCAACTTTTACCTTAGCCAAAGCGACATAAAATGTTTTGTTTTATTTTTAAATAATCTGCCAACAGCATATAATCTTCCCACAACAAAGCCAAACATGCAATATCATGTCCATTATAAGTATTTGCCACATTTCAATAGTAAGAAGACCTAAGAAGTTTTTTCAAGAAAGAAACCTTTGTATTTGTTGACCAACATCTTTTTTAAATTTACTAGCACCAAAAACTTTTTTTTTTGTGAAATGCAGTCAATAGAGGCAGTTAAGCTGTTCGAGTTATTTCAGGCTCTTATAGACATAACGTCCTGAAGTTTTATGTAACATAAATTTCAGTTATCGTCTCAGTTATTAAGTCCCTTCGGAGGAAGGAGGAAACCAACTTCCTTCCAAAACACACCGACAAGAAACGTTCCAAATTTCTCCCTAGGTTCTCTTTGAACTTACATCTCACCACAAATGGAATTTGTATTTGCTATCATATAATATTTTTATTGCTCAAAGTGTGGATGTAAAAATCAATTCTCTAACGGGTTATATCGAATCTGTGGTAGTACTTGTGAATATCGGTGGGTTATCAACATTTTGATCCGCAGCATGGACTACAGCAGGGTCCACAGCAAGGACCACAACAGGCCCCGCAGCAGGGACTGCAACAAGGTCCACAGCATGGTCCGCAACATGGTCCACACTTTCCACAACATGGACCGCAGCAGCTACCGCAACAACCTCCGCAACAACCACCGCAACACGCTGGTGGGCAACACGGTCCACATTTACCACAGCAACCACTGCAACAGGAATTGCAACTGTTGCAGTATGAACAGCAGGGAGTATAGCAGGGACTGCAGCATGGACTACAGCATGGTTGACAACATGGTTGACAGCAGGGGCTACAGCAGGGTTGACAACATGGTTGACAGCATGGTAGGCAGCAGGATTGACAACAAGATCCAGAGCTGCACATCTTCAATTCGTAAACTATAAATACATTCCAATTAATCGATTCAGTATACTAAATTTATATTTCTTACCTTCAACCCGTTAGAGAATTGAGTACAGACTTTTAATTTTGTGGGTCCGTATAAAGCTCTATACAAATTGTTTTTGAGAATAGAATTTCATAATGCTATATAAATAAAACACTGCTATATAAATAAAACACGACACTGATTTCCAAGTGTAAAGCTCAAGTGTTTTTTTTTAAGAATGTAATATAAAAACAAGAAATAAGATCTCTTCTTGGAGGTATATATAAATAACGCAAATTTTAGTTTACTCTAAAGTTATCAAAATCGTTTTGTCTTTCAATTTCTTCCCTTTTAACCTCTTTAAAATTCTGTCCAGAATTCCTATGCTCCCTCCTCTTGCATAATTGCCGGTTTCATAGTGGAAACTGCAAACGTCACAAATTTTTGCCAGTGGCAGAGTTTAAGCTGAACAGTGCCTAGGAAAATTGTTTGAGTGCGAACTGGCCCAGGGGCCGGACAAATCATGGCGTGCTTTGACAAATCACACACTGCGCTTGTCGCTCAACCAAGAACCGGGAGCCCGTATTGTTGCCTCCAGCCCCGTGCCCCATGTCCCAGGTCCCATGCCTTATGCCCCATGTGCCATGCCCCGTGTCACCTGCAAGGCTCTCAAGCTTTCGTCACTGACAATTGAACGGCTTTGATCTTTTCAACGCGTCTCCAATTTTTGCGTGTCGATTGCAATGCATGAGTGTGTGCTTGTGTGTGTAAGTGGGCGTGGTGCCGATAGCAGTTTTGTAACTGTGTTTGTGTGCTGTGTGTATGGGGATGTTATGTAGGCAGTCGGGCGTATATTTGTCAGCGAGGCAAAGGCGACTGTCGAACTTTGGGATAGGGCACTGGCTGTGGCATTGGTTGCATGAAACCTTTTGTCAATTACGTTGCTTCCACTTTTTGTGGCTCTGCCATATACTGTCACCGCCAGAGCGTTCCTGCCAAAGGCTGAAGAGCAAAAAAAAAAAAAAAAATAGGCAAAGATGAAATGATTGCTGATTTCTGGTACAGACGAAGCGATGTCTCTCCCCTCACCCTACTCCACCCTTAACTGTCTGTCAGCCTTCTAGGCGTATGGCAAACACATCCGTTGACTCCTTCATGTTCTGCCCCCGATCTCTCTCAACACTCTAACTCGACTGATGCTAACCATCACCGTTTCCATCAAAAGGTCGTTGCAATTAAATTGACGTACGAGTTGTCAAACTCATTCGCCGTTTTAATTGGAACACAAACTCCGATCAAATCGTTTGCCCAAAAAGCAACAGAATTTGGCATATTGAGAGTTGACATGTTGTGGCAAAGCTCTTTTTTTAGTGTCATCCTTGTTGTTCATTTTATTTGTGTAGTGTCAGAAAAAGCTGGGAATAAATTAAACATTGTCTGGAGTCACCCGATTAATTTATTTATATTGTAGTATACTTTTTAGCGCAGTTTCGTTTAATAAATTATTGATAATATAATTAAGTTACAAAATACAGCCATGCTAATTCTTAAGAAAATATTAATAAATACATACATTCTTTCGGTTACGTTGAGATTTGGCACGGTCCTTTCAAAATTAATTTTGATTCAATCAAATGTAAACTGTGAAATTAGCATACAATAATTAACTAGAATTTTCATAATAACTACTATTTTAGCAGTCACTTATCCACTTGCGTGATGCCACTTTAAGAAGAGTCTATAAATCATTGAGAAAATTAATATTTAATAGATGAGTCTAAAATTATAATAATTATAAATAAATAATAAAAAGTGCTACCTAATTTCAGGGCATCCCCTAATTAATTATAAGTATTTACTTGCTGGTTTTTTAAGAACTTCAATTAGTTTTAAGCTTAACCCCAAAGCACATTTTAAATTCACACAAAGACTATGCGATTAAATAATATTAAAAAAAAATATGCGAAAATGAATATTTTCAATTAATTTTGTTTTCCATTTTTCATATTTCAAAATAAAAATTGCATTTCCAACTGGATGGGCATTGGGGCCATGGCAGAACAGATCACGATTCCAATTCCCAGCAATCGAAGCATTTAAAAGTTGATGGGACCCGAGTTCAATTTCAACAAACGTTGATTTCAAATCGCAGCTTAAAATAAAAGCAAAACTGAAAAAGAAATCAAGTGAAACTGTCAGTGACAGGCGGCAAAAGCGTCAAAGTCAAAGTTGACAACAAAGACCCGTTTTGGGGCCTGGAGCATTACGAGGAATAAATTTATTCCGAAAAGTGGCTCTGGGTGCGTTGTGTTCAGTCAGCAGGCAGACATAAAGTCAACCAAATCACGTCGAAAACGCGCATAAAATCAATGGAAATTGGGCGTTTTAGGCGAGAAGCATTTCATATGGAGAAATTGCTGGTTAGTTGGCGATTCAGCAAATATCATGCGTAGCAGCCACCATTACCAATGGCTCTGACCCCTGACCCCTCAACCCACTACACAGATGAGTGGTTGGTTGTGCGTATCGTCAAGTCATCGGCTGTGGTGACGCCGCAAACAACAATCAATTTTAATGAACGCCATTCATTAAAAAAAAAAAGAGAAAAAAAACTTTGCAGCGCGAAAATCACAACAGCACTGGAAAAGCGAGTGGTGCGTCTCTCTCCCTCTCTGTGGGTGGTGCTTGATTTGATGCATGTGATGAGGTGGTGGTTCCCGAGTGGTGACGACTTGTAGCAGCCACTTAAACGCCGTTGATTAATTCGAAACCAAAAACTGACAGTCGCCACCAAACAAAAGCAGACACGCCATGTGCCGTCACCTGCAGCCGCTTGTTGTGCAAGTATGTGTGTGTGTCGGTGTGTGTGTAGATGTGTGTTGGTGTGGGACAGGTCCTCATGTCTGGCTGACTTGGCGGTTTAGCTGTTAGCTCGCGGTGCGGGCTCTGTGTGAATATGCGTCATGCGCATATTTGCCACATCGTCAATTAATGTTGTTATGTGATTTTTGTTGCTGTTGTTGTTGTTCCTGTCGCTGGAGGTGGTTCTTGGGTGTTTGATGCCTTGCAACTCCCACTGAGACCAGTTTGTCAAACTCAAAAGCCACATTAAACGAACTGCGAAATTATTTATTAATTTATGTCAGAAAATATTAAAACAAACGATATAAGAGGATTTTTTTTCAAGTTAAGCAATATGTTTTATATAAGTTAGATTCTAAATTCTGTAGAAAGTAGAGAGGTCCAAGTACCTAGCTGCCCATGCTGTCTCAACATAGTTCAGTTTAATGTAGAAACACATATTAGAAAATAGGTGGCTCAAAAATATCATTTAATTGAAGTGCTCAACAGATCTGAATTTCAAGGCAATCAAAAACAAACAAATCACTGGATAATTCCCAACAAATTAACTATTTTTAAGGGCTAATGCAAATGCTTTAAACTAAGTAGACTGTATCAAAACCCTGCCGCAAAAAAAAGTAAGCGATATTTAAACAAATTATTTTATCAATGCAAACATGTCTATAAGTCCCACACCTAATTTTATATGATAAATTTAATATATTTCATCCTTAAAAATTTATAAAAATATAGGGAAAACTCTGTTCTGTAAAATTGGCTAATGGCGCTTACTTTATTTTACCGGGAAGGGCTCGATTTTAGGCATTGTAATAATGTGATAAGGTATTGATAAATATTTGAATAAAAATAGATACCTAAATGTTTCTGTGACATTAATCAAATAGTTTGGTTAATATATTGTAACATTTAGCTTTAACATGTCCATCTTAAAGCCGCTGGTTGGCTTCTTAGCACTACTCCCCACTACACACACCTTTGATTCTCATGTGTGCCATGGACGTGACAGAAGCTTTACCGAATCGTAGCTCAAATTGCTATTTTGATTAACAAGAAAACAACTTTCTTTTTTCTGTGACCAAATCAATTTCAGCCTCACATCCACAGACGATAGCAGCAACAGCAGCAGCCACAGCCACTGCCACTTTTGATGAGAGTGGCATGGACACATCATCCTCATCCTCTTCGTCATCATCATCATCATCCTCCTCAGCGCCAGCTTCTATCGCGGCGGTGGCGGCAGTATTTGTAGGAGCTCAGGGTTCATCTTTAATGCCCGAGGTCGGCGCACTGATGGCGAGTGGTGTCCTTGTGGAGCCCTATCTGGATGGCTATGCCACATTGAATGTGACCACACAGATCGGTACACACGCGTATCTGCCCTGTCGGGTAAGTTGAACCCTAATCAGTTCAGTTAACCTATTATCAGGCTGCTTATCTGGCACAAATATTTCTATAATTTCTAGTTTTGGTTTATTTGATTTCTTATTACGAGTGTTTACTATAGCTTGCGTGCTCGGACTTTGCGTGCATGTTTTTATTTGTAATTATTGTTATTTTCATCCTCATTTTTCCCACTCCCTAGCTAACCATTAACATCGCATCCCACCCATAGAAAACACATTAAATTTTATTGCGTAAATATTTGCGAAGCAACTCGAGGCTCTCGACCATGAGGTGTGACCGCATCGTGTATTTAACACAAAGCTCAAAAACAAATGCCACCAAATTATGACCCTCGGGCGTGGCAGGGGCACAACAGAGACGTGCAAGGGACGGCAGCAGGTTCGTTTTTTGTTTGCGCAGGTGTTTAAAGGTCAACTCTGACCGGCAGGTTTGGTCGGCGAACATGCAAATTGTTTGCTTAGAAGTTGTAAATATTGTATTGCTCTCTCCGAAAACCGAAATTAAATTTAAACAAATTAGTTTTATGGCATTACGTGACTGCTTCTCTCTCTCTCACTCTCGCTCCGATTTCCACAAATGATATAATATCCCTGGAGAACTTTAAAGTGAGGCTCACGTAATGCAATTCAAGTGGATTCCCAACTGTCTTTCAGAGGACAAATTGA
>JAWNND010001083.1:0-50858 GCA_035043265.1 Drosophila testacea | reverse complement strand
AGCGTTTTCAATCACATTTATAGAACTACAGTAGGTAATGAGAGATGAAATGCGATTTTCATCACACAACTTTCCCGATAAGGTCAACTAGCAGGGACCCGTCTAAAACATTAGATGGGGATCCCTACTAGTTAAGTACAAAATAAGGGAAAGGGAAAAGTCGTGTAGTGAAAAATCAAAAATTTCAAAAACATACCGAACAATTACCCGCTGCTGTGGTGAAGTTTACCTTAAATGTGATTAAGCGCTAATAAATTGTTATAATAAATATAGCGCAAGCTATCTTTGGCGCGGCAAAGTTTGGATACCCTTGCAGTGCCCTGTGTAAGACGTCAGATTTTTTACAAAATTTGTTAAATGTTGATTTCGAACCGATTGTTCCTATGGCAGCTATATGATATAGTAGTCCGACTTACACCAAATTTGGTCAGCCTGTTTAAATCTTAATCAAACACACAATGTGTATATTTGGTTGAAATATCTTGAGAAACAAAAAAGTTTTTTATACTAAATGTTTATTTCCAACCGATCGTTCCTTTGGCAGCTATATGATATAGTTATCCGATCCGGCCGGTTCCGACATATGTACTGCGTGCAGCAATAAGACGGACCTGTACCAAGTTTCATCAAGATAGCTTCAAAACTGAGAGACTAGTTTGCATAGAAACAGACGGACACACGGACAGACGGACAGACAGACGGAGAGACAGACGGACATGGCTATATCGACTCAGCTCGTCGCCCTGATCAAGAATATATATACTGGGGTCTGTGAGGCTTTCTTCAATGAGTTACACATTTCGTGACAAAATTATAATACCCTCTGCAAGGGTATAAATATAACCTACCCGCTGCGGTGGTCTGCCCGTTCACAATCGAACGGATAACAGATTTACGAGCGCAAAAAAGGTTGTCATAAAGTAAATAAGTGACAAACCCGCGGTGGTACTGAATTCACGGGCGCAAAAAATGTCACAGGAATAAATAAAAAAATATAGCGCAAGCTAACTTTGGCGCGCCAAAGTTTGGATACCCTTGCAGTGCCCCGTGTAAGCCGTCAGATTTTTTACAAAATTTTTTAAATGTTGATTTTGAACCGATCGATCCTATGGCAGCTATATGATATAGTAGCCCGACTTACACCAAATTTGGTCAGCCTGTTTAAAACTTAATCAAACACATAATGTGTATATTTGGTGAGATATTTTGAGAAACAAAAAAGTTTTCATAGTAAATGTTGTTTTCGAACCGATCGTTCCTATGGCAGCTATATGATATTGTAGTCCGATTTACACCAAATTTGGTCAGCCTGTTTAAAACTTAATCAAACACATAATGTGTATATTTGGTGGAGATATTTTGAGAAACAAAAAAGTTTTTCATATTAAATGTTGTTTTCGAACCGATCGTTCCTATGGCAGCTATATGATATAGTAGTCCGATTTACACCAAATTTGGTCAGCCTGCTTAAAACTTAATCAAACACACAATGTGTATATTTGGTTGAGATATCTTGAGAAACAAAAAAGTTTTTCATACTAAATGTTTATTTCCAACCGATCGTTCCTATGGGAGCTATATGATATAGTTATCCGATCCGGCCGGTTTCGACAAGTACCAAGTTTCATCAAGATAGCTTCAAAACTGAGAGACTAGTTTGCATAGAAACAGACAGACAGACGGACAGACGGACAGACAGACGGACATGGCTATATCGACTCAGCTCGTCGCCCTGATCAAGAATATATATACTTTATGGGGTCTGTGAGGCTTCCTTCAATGCGTTACACGTTTCGTGACAAAAATATAATACCCTCTGCAAGGGTATAAAAATGCAGTAAGCTACAGTGGAGCAAGCTCGACAGTAGGAGACCCAGTACTTTCTGAGTGCAAAGCGTTCACTAAAGATTGTTCTTCAATGTTGCGTACCATCAATAGATGGCGCCACTTGATAAACAAGAGGCCGCTAGCGTCTCTTCTTCTTCCTTTGCCTGTAACATTGTTTGTTATAACTTCCGCGTTTATTAACCGATTGGAATGAAACTTTTAGGACAGGTTTGGACTATAGCGAGTATTATATATTCCAAAAATTAAGACGCTAGTCTTAAAGGTTCTCTTGTAATTCGTCTTTAAAATTTTGTTTTTCAATTTCTAGGGGCGGAGGGGGCGTGGCAAATTTCTAAAACAAACTTGATCAATGCAAAGTATAGATGAACCTACATGCCAAATTTGGTGTCTTTAGCTCTTATAGTGTCTGAGATCTAGGAACTCAAAAATCGGACAGACGGACAGACAGACAGACGGACATGGCTATATCGACTCGGCTGTTGATGCTGATCAAGAATATATATACTTTATGGGGTCTGCCACGCCTCCTTCTGCCTGTTACGCACATTTGCACAAACGTAATAGACCCATTTGTACTTTTTTAAAGTACTGGGTCTAACAAAACGATAACCGCTGCAGCAACTTGTTTGCGAGCGGCCCCCTGTATAAAATATAAAAAAATAATAACGAAAAAAGTGGTAAAGGTAGCTTGCTAGATACGATCAGTGTTACCAGCAGGTAATGCAGGTAGGTGGTATGCCAAAGAGGAACAATACGGTCCACCGCACCTGATACCCAATCAAAATGGAAACAAATAGTAGTTAAGAAGAAATACAAACAAAAATGAAAAAATTATACCAAAAGTAAAATGAAAAAGGCACGCCACACAAAATAGAGAAATTAAAAAAAGAAAAGAACCACACACGCACGTAAAGATTCACTTGTACTTGTTTTGCAGAATAACTCTATTTTCTAAGTTTTACAAATTACTAAAGTCGTTTCTCACTTATTTAGAATCTGCACATTGTAAGTGACTTGGAAATTGTACTTATACGACTACACCACACTAGCGCACAGGATAAAATTAACAAAACTCACGGGTGAGTGAAGCGTTTTTAAACATAACAATAATAAGAAAACACTCAGTTAAAAATAAAAATTTTAATCAAAAAAATAATAATTTCACAAAATTTCATTGCTTTTTTTAATTAAAAGAAAAATCTTAACTGGTACTTTGTCCAACCTCACATCATTTTAACCAATACTTAAAACTTATCTGTTTCGAATCGCGTAGTATCGTCTGTTCGATTTAAAAATGGACGAAATTAAATAAACTTAACAGTTCAATACGACTCTAACGTTAAGGAAGATATCAAAAAAGTCAGTGAACAAGGTGTCGACTAGAAAGCGTTCGTGAAAGAAAGTCCAGTTATCGCTCAACCTAAACCTTTGACGCTAGCTCGGAATGAATATGAACTAAAAGAAATATCAAAATTGCCAGATTGCGTCAAGAAGGCCTTCGAGGGCGAGTTCGATAGCTACGCTTCTTGTGTCGGTAGAGCTGAGGCGATTCTGAAAGATTATCAGATAATCAAAAACAAGCCAATTTATCGCTCGATAGTCCTTCACATTAGGCAAAAGATAAGGGGCAATACCGAAACGGCTCTCATTTCTTACAATGTGCCCGACGACGATTGGCATGATATCAACCCAGAAGGAAATATTCCGCAGAAAAATGTACTAATTTGCCGCAGCCCAACTCAGAGGATTGCACTCCGAGTTCGTGTAAAAGTCTCATTCGCTTTTACATTAGCGTGGCCGGTATTCGGTAGAAAATCCACACTACCCTACGGCAGGTTCCGGTACGAACTCTAACGTTTTCCTGAGCTCGTCATAGACGCATTCTGCAGGAAATTCAGTTTCCATTTCTGATGGAGAGAAATTTTTAGTTGGGCATTCTTATTAGGATTTACCCACCCCTAGGGACCACAGCCAGTGGAAATAAAAAACTTTAATTTTTGCCATATTAGGCATTTTTACTTTTATATCTATTCTTAAATTTAATTATTTTATGCTTATTATTACTTAATTTAATAACAATAACAAAAGGCTAGAAAATAAAAAAGAAATAGAAAATAAGAAAAAATAAAATAAAAACCAAAACGAAAATAAAGTAAAATAAAGATTTAAAAAAAAGTTTAAGAAAAATATTAAAATTAATCCAAAGCAGCGGCCGACTTTGATTTCTTAGCCTTAGCAATAGCTTTGTACGTCATATTTTTAGACCCAGTTCTTTAAAAAAGTACAAATGGGTCTATTAAGTTTGTGCAAAAAAAAATGTGCGTAACAGGCAGAAGGAGGCCTGGCAGACCCCATAAAGTATATATATTCTTGATCAGCATCAACAGCCAAGTCGATATAGCGATGTCCGTCTGTCCGATTTCGTGTCGCCTATATCTCAGAGACTATAAGATCTAGAGAGACCAAATTTGGCATGTACGTTCATCTGTATCTTGCATTGAACAGTTTGTTTAGATTTTTGCCACGCCCCTCTCCGCCCACGAAAATTGAAAAACCAAAATTCAAAGTCGAATTACGAGAACCTTTAAGACTAGCGTCTTAATTTTTGGTATACATAATACTCGCTATAGTCCAATTCATTCCAATCGGTTGATAAAAGCGGAAGTTATTTAACCAACAATGTTACAGGGAAAAGGAAGAAGAAGAGATGCCAGTGGCCTCTATGTTTATCAAGTGGCGCCATCTATTGATGGTATGCAACTTTGAAGAAAAAGTATGAATGATACAAAAATTTTCTTAACCCATTAAGTACCCATTGAATTTATCGACCGTTTGTAAAATACTGGTTTTTTGACTTTTTTCCTCGATTTTTTGAAGAAATGTTTTGATGCAAAAAGTTTCTTTAAACAATTTTAATAGTGTCAGCAAAGAAAAATTTGCAAAAATATTTTTCCTTATATTTTTTAGGATTTTTTGAATGGGATGATCTCAAAAAATATTTGTATGAAAAAGAGAAAAAAGTGGCAAAATTAGTCATTTTTAGCAATTTTTAAAAAATCATAAAAAATATAATATAAATAAAATATAAATATAATATAAATGTTTTAGAAAATTAAAAAAATATTGAAGGAGGGTCAAAAGAGATTCGTGGGGTGCCTTCCGCGAGGATTTATCAGAACTACAGAAACTTCCAGACTTCAAAGGTTACTGGAAAAATATCTAGCCGAACAAGGTATACTATGAAACTTTGAATACTCACTTCCCGGGCTGTTTGGATACTGATGATGAAGGTGAAGCCATCATTTTCACCATCAAAAGAGAGCCTGGAGGGGAGATCGACAAGAAGAGCAGGGCCATCATTAACGGTATTGTTAACAAAGAAAAGATATTCTGGGCTACCAGGGCACTCCACTCCTACAAGTCCGCAAGATCGGATGACATCAGACAAGCCATGTTTCACTATGACAACTGTGTCCGAATTTTTGAAATTAATAACTCATGGACGGAACACGATTTGTTGGTCAATTTTTTTTCATTGGACTGATAATATTAATTGTTATTGGTAGTGCAAAAATGGGCGTGGCACCGACTCTTTTATAATTTTTTGGGTATGTTTTCCACGATATTTGGAACAAAAATTCAGGATTGGGGTGTTATTTCATATAGGGGATCTATATCTTATAGCTCCCATAGGAACAATTATTTTAGTTAGTAGCTTTTAGTAATTCATATGAACAACTTCTTTGTTTTACAAGATGTCTTGACTCTGGACGAAAATTTCTATATAAGTTATATTATTCTTCTGACATAGTGACTTAAAATGATCAAGATAAAATAAAAGTATGTAACAGAAGGAGGCGTGACAGACCCCATAAAGTATATATATTTTTAGCCAGCATCAAAAGCCGAGTTGTCTGTCTGTCCATCTGTATGAAGACTTCTTATATTCTTATATAAAAACACTGTAACAAGAGGAATTTAAAAGAAACAGACCTACTATTTTCAACGTATAAAGAATGGGGGGTCCCGACCGATCGTCAATTTAAAATTATAATATCTTGGTCAATTACTATCGAATTCTTAAAATTAAACCTGGGTTATACTCAGAACTAAACAGTATTTCTAAAACATTCCATAAGTAGTATGGTGTTTATAGAAAATAGTGCATAAAACGATTGTCAAAGTTGATAAATGTTGAAAAAAGTGAAAAACAAATGGGTTCGGGGGGCAATTACGCACTGATGTCTCAAGTTTGGCCAAACAATACATACACCAATCGAAAGGTCCATTCTTCTTCTATCTAAATCGGCTAGAAGTTTATTATTAGTATAAAATTCACTAAGCTACTAGCTGTTAAGTACCCATACAAAGCAAAACTCGGGTTTTTAGTGGTAAATGCAGATTTTGGGGGTGTTCCCAAAATTCCAAGTATGCAGGTATGCTATACTCGATAAGCCCTACCAGAAAACCACTATCATTTCCCAGGGTTTTTTTTGCTGTAACACTGTGTTATCAATTATCAAGCTGGAGAGTTTTGGTATGAATGGTACTTGTGATGTAACGCCGCAGTGCAAAGTTGTTCGCAATCGGATAATAAACACTGAACATATTCAATGACAATTATTTAATAAAGTCACGCTATTCTTTTGTGCGTGCGTGTGTTCTGTGTTTTTATATACTTATAGATATTTATGTATGGAACGGCAGAAGGAGGCGTGTTAGACTCTATAAGTATATATGTTCTTGATCAGCATCAGAAGCCGAATCGAGGAGCACCAAATTTGGTACGAAGACTTCTTATACTTGCACCCAGATCAAGTTTATTTCCAATTGTAGATGCCACACATCTTTCGCCCACAAATGGAAAACGACATACCAAAATCCATTTAAAAGCTACAGACTTGGCACAAATGATTCATATATGTGTCTGGTCCTACGGTGAAAATTTTATCAGATAATAAACATGGAAGATATAAACACTTAAGCGTGTTTGCTCTTGTGCGCACCTCTGCACCTCGACGATTTAAAGAAAAGCCACGAGGGGCACCCCATAGGGGAAGTCATTTCTCCTCTGTTGTGGAACCCTGTAATCAATCAATTTTTTTCAAAGCTGAAGCAAATTTGAAGGTCAACATTGCTTAGTATGAAAAAATTGATTGCTTTTGAGCTATGGAAATCAAATTCACAGATTTTGTATTTCCTACTATATTTGACTTCCTGAGAAAACTTGGTCAAGCTTGTACAATAGCTTACTTAGGAACAATCAGATGCAAATTAAACTTTGGTATGAAAAGCTTTGTTGTCTTTAGAGTTATCCCATCCAAACTCACAGATTTTGTATTTTTATACCCTTGCAGAGGATATTATAATTTTGTCACGAAATGTGTAACGCATTGAAGGAGGCCTCACAGACCCCATAAAGTACATATATTCTTGATCAGGGCGACGAGCTGAGTCGATATAGCCATGTCCGTCTGTCCGTCTGTCTGTCCGTCTGTCTGTCCGTCTGTCCGTCTGTTTCTATGCAAACTAGTCTCTCAGTTTTGAAGCTATCTTGAAACTTGGTATAGGTCCGTGTTTTTGCTGACGCAGTACATATGTCGGAACCGGCCGGATCGGATAACTATATCATATAGCTGCCATAGGAACGATCGGTTGGAAATAAACATTTAGTATGAAAAACTTTTTGTTTCTCAAGATATCTCAACCAAATATACACATTGTGTGTTTGACTAAGTTTTAAACCGGCTGAACAAATTTGGTGTAAATCGGACTACTATATCATAAAGCTGTCATAGGAACGATCGGTTCGAAAACAACATTTAGTATGAAAAACTTTTTTGTTTCTCAAAATATCTCAACCAAATATATACATTGTGTGTTTGATTAAGTTTTAAACAGGCTGATAAAATTTCCTATTTGCCATAGGAACGATCGGTTCAAAATCAACATTTAACAAATTTTGTAAAAATCTGACGGCTTACACAGGGCACTGCAAGGGTATCCAAACTTTGGCGCGCCAAAGTTAGCATGCGCTATATTTGACTTTTGTTACAGTTCGAAGTCAGACTTTGCCCAGACAAGTTTAGTCCACGGTTAATCAGCTTACTCGAGCCTTAACTCTAAACAAGTACAACAAAAACAACATAGTTTCGTAAACAAATTAGAGAACAAAGACTGATTAATGTAAAATCATCTTAAAATCAACGGTAGCTACCATGAGGAAGCCATCTGATAGAGTCGCATTAACATTTAAAGTAGACAAAACCAAAACATTAAAGAGCACAACACTTGGACAAAATATATGTAACTATTAAAGAGAAAAGTGAACTATAATGATTCCCTTCACGGAATATCCCCATTCTTAGTCGCAAAAGTCAAAACAGTAAGTGGAGGAACAGTAGAATCAGGCCATAAACGAAACAACGAAACAATATTATTTAAAAACAAAAACACTCATCCAAGCAATGCAACTAGCTCAAATAAAAACACTCAATAATACAATTCAAGTCCAACAGAACCTTATAGCCTCAAATAAGCCAAAGGAATTATTTATTACAATACGATAGGACGATATTCTTGCAGAATTAAATTCCCAAAACATCGTTAAAGTCCGAAAAATCATGAAGAAAGTTCAAAACTCCCGAATTGAAAACGGACTCATCACATTAAAGTTTGCGTCGCTTGAATTACCAACCCACATCGATAGTGGATACCAGAGAACAGCTATTCGACCATTCATACCTTTGAGATGACGATGTTTCAACTGCGGTCGACTAGGCCACTCGACTACTCACTGCAAAGCAAACCAACTGTGCTTTGCAGTGATAACCCAAGTCACATCGACTCCAAATCCGATAAGCAATGCTAAAACCTAAATTGTATTAGTAACTGCCAAAAAGACAACAACCTTAAATACCACCACAGCATCTTCTACCGACAATGCCAATATTTATTAAACAGAAAGAAATTCAAGCGATTCGAGTTATTGAAAAAACAAACCAACATAACATACAATAAACGCTTAAGGCTGATGTCAGATTGACCGCGAGAACGAGCGATAAACCACTGCAACCTTTTTCATATGCAATCGCTCGAAAGATGTCAGAGTGAGAGCGAAGCGAGTTGCGAGTTCAAGCGATAAAGCGAGAGAGCAGTGTGCAACCTGCTTTATCGCTTCAACTCGCTCAGAGCCTCTGTTGCCAACTTGTCCCTTTTCCGGACAGATCTGTCCTGTTTTTAAGAAATTTAAACAATTTTTAAATTATATGTGAGAGCTTAACCCAAAAACTGTTTTCGTATTTTGTGTGCATTTGGGGTTACATATTTTTAGCAATTTTTTTACTTTTCCTACCTCTTCTCTTTACATAACTTTCTCATTTTATTTTCAAATCTGTCCCTTTTTTAACGGTCAAACATTGGCAACGCTCTGAGTCAGAGCGTACGATTGTTTTTGTTGCATTCTGTAATTTAATTACCTTTTATTTTCAAACAACTATTTTCAACAATGTAGCTCGCTTCTCGCAAAGCTCTCACTCTGCCAACTTCTCGCGTTGCTCATCGCTTCTCGCATTGATTCGCTTCGCTTCTCGCGCACACTCTGACATCAGCCTAAGGAATAAAAACAAACCGTTCTCCACTATTATCAACACAAAACCACAAGCGACAAGAGAATCCATCTTATATGCCAACCGAGATTCACCAAACTCAGCATGTTTAAACCCAATAGCAGAACCATCAAAGCCACACAACTCCCAAACTAAATCAGAATCTAAACCAGTGCATAGGCTGTCATTCTGAAGCAGCGCTGCCAGCACACCGACGCGTCGCGACGCTATGAAAGTTCGTGTGGCTTCGGCAATGGCACTTCGGCTCTCGCTGTTACGATACGCTTCCTGCGCAACTATTGAAAAGTACACGAAAAACAAATGTTTGATGAAATTTGAGAAGAACTTTTCTTTTTCATTGAAAATTGTGATGGTGATGCACAATGCATCATTTGCCATCACGTTTCGATGAGGTGCAGCTTCTTTTTTAATTTATATTTGGAAGCAAGACAAGTAATCTTTCGACGTTAGCGTTTTTTCAGTGTAAAGCAAGAAAACGTCACTGACTTCGTGTCTGTTGATGGGAACACACGCGCTAACATGTGAGTGTATGGGTGCCGACCACTGATCTAAACCAACAACCTTAAGGAACTCAAACCACAATTCGGGCAAGGTCCAATCTATAACATCTGAAGCAACATCTGGAAATTCGAAAGCACCCCTTAAATCTCTCCGAAAATAAACTTAAAATAATCAACAAAAACGAAATTAAAATAGACCGAAGCCCATACCTCAAAGAAAAATAAAATGCAGTAAGCTACAGTGGAGCAAGCTCGACAGTGGGAAGCCCAGTACTTTTTGAGTGCAAAGACTACACTTTAGATTTTTTTCAATGTTGCGTACCATTCAATAGATGGCGCCACTACGAGGACATGGAGGTCTAAAACAAACTTGTTCAATGCAAGATATGGATGAACCTTCATGCCTTCATAGCTCTTATAGTCTCTGAGATCTAGGTGTTCAAAAAAGGGACAGACAGACAGACAGACGGACATGGCTATATCGACTCGGCTGTTGATGCTGATCAAGAATATATATACTTTATGGGGTCTGCCACGCCTCCTTCTGCCTGTTACGCACATTTGCACAAACGTAATAGACCCATTTATACTTTTTAAAGTATGTTAGGGCTATGTAAAATGAGCATTATGTGAAAAAAGATCAGGTTTTTTTTTATATCACATTTTTCCACACATTTTTCAATTTTTGAGTGATTTTTCAAAAGAACGTCGGTGCGCCACCTCAGGATGGGCTCCAAAATTCTGATTTTTTGCATACATTATTATTTTATAGCGGGTCAACGATTCCGCACCCAAGAAATTGGAAAATAAAAAATAAGTGTTTTTCGCTCCGGCCTAATATGCATATAGGTGCATAGCTGTAAATTCGCAAGTAAGTGTTGTGAAATTCGGAGTCTTTTTATGTACATACATGTATGTATGTATGTAGGACATAATATAGAAATTGTGAAATTCGAAGCCTTGTTTTTAATCTTATATTGTAAGATATAAACGATACATTTAAGACCAATGTAAATTCTGGTTTTAGATTAATAATAATTCCCATAGACCTAAGTAAATTCAGTCCTCCTCTTCACACCATGTGCATATGATAAGAAAGAGTTATCATATGCACGTAACCTTAACAAATAGAGCCCTCCGCAGATACGGAGTATTTCGCACCAGCTGCATATGATAAATAGTAGTTATCATATGCAGCGCCTAAACCAATATCCCTAATTTTATCCTTAGATATAGATTGAAATATGTTAGATATAAGTTTTTAGTTTTTTAGTTTTAGTTTTTTAGTTTTCAATAAACCTGCCGAGTCTCTCGGCAGTCAGTCCTAAAAACAATCCCAACTTGTTCACTTCATTCGACGCGTCCTGTTCCGAGCTCTCTGTTCACCTAGTTTATGTACAAGCAACATATGTATGTATGTGTGTGTTGCGAAGAAAAATTTTGAGGGCGCGGCGTCGCAACGAGTGTAACGAGGCCTTTATATATGTATGTAAAAAAGAAAGAAGACGACATCAAAAATTTAATTCGCAACACACATGTGTGTATATATATTGACATACATACATAATCCGAATTTCGCAATATCTATGTATATAAATGCATATGTGTAGTACATATGCATATAAGTACATATGGATAAGTACATATGTATGTATATGAATGTCTATCGTGTTTTTCTATTCTTTTGTGCATACAAAAATATTTATTTTTTTAAGTTTATTATTAATTTTAAACAGCTGCCGAGATTACATACAATCGCCTCCAGTACATTACTGCCGAGTACATTAAGGAAATTATTCCACTTTTGGGACCACGAGAGGAATTTCGCGAAAAACTTGTCCAGTGGAAGAAAATAACTGTAAACATTTTTAAAAATATTTTTATAAAATTTCTGAATAAGTTTTTAACTATTTGTTCAACAATTTGCTAGTTTGTAACGGACTTTGACTGCATTTCGGTTCCAGAATCTGTGTCGTCGCAGAGGTCAAACGAAGACTACAACGGCATAAAAGTTTTGGGCAAAAGCTTGCTGGCAGTACTAAGGGACTCCTACAAAGGAAAGATTCTCTTGGATCATATTGGGACAAAAAATCCACATTGCCAACTGTTGCTTTCATTAGCAAAATTATGTTCAAATAAAGGTATTTCTCAATTGTTTCCGTATTAGGTGTTGTTAATAATTTGTTTTCTTTTTACACAGACTCACAGGACTATTTGGTGGCTGTCTTGCTGAATGCCGTCCTGCCTTCGCATGCCCGATTCAAAAATGAATCTGAAAAGCGCGTGAGGAAAGCAACAATTGCTGACTGCCAAGAAAGTTTTATGTTGCGATTGACTACCTTGAATGACTACCTTCTTCGAATAAAAAAAAGATCACCAACAAATACTATTCATCAGGGTTATCTATACAGCCATTTATTATTGTGGAAGGTGTTTCCGATTCGGACATTAAACAATTTTTCGTCTTTTTTAGCAACACCTTACTTAAATTTAAAAATTTTATCGATTGCGTTGATACTTGTTTTAAAGTTTTCCAAATTTGTCGTTAGATTATCCACAAGCTTGCAAGCCGTCTTGGTTGTTCATTCAACAATTTTTTTTCGAAATTAATACTCCATTTGATTTTAAATCAGGAAGCATTACATCTCTTATTAATTATCTAAAGTTTGTAATATATAAGATTCAAAACATGTTACACCACGAAAAAAATCTTTACATTTTAAGTCAACAGATCTCAGTTACTGTTTTTGATAGACATTTCCATGCATTTGAAATGGGTTATGAAACTGACAAATTAATAATTAAGTATATAAATAAATTTAGTAGCGCTCCGCTTTACATCTATCCATTAAATAATGGAAAATCATATGCTCGATATAAGTATGTTTAATTTTTAGTGCACAGGATTCAATAATATATAATACAAAAACAAACAATAAAAATAAAAAAAACAAGAGTGTTATGTCTTAATTTAGATACAAATCGCTCTTAATGTCAGGGTGGAACTTCTTTATTTAAGAAGAAATCGAAATATATTCGAGAGTGAATTAGGATTGGTTCAAGCATAAAACGGGATTGGCTTAAGAGCTAAACAGTTTCGACTTAAGCAGCAAAAGGGATTGATTTAAGAACGCATCAGTATTAAATGTTTATAAAAAGGGATTGATTTAAGCATTTCGTGTTTATAAATTAAGTATTTTCAGATCATACTTCAAGCCTAAAAGTTCTTAATGTAAGAAATATTCGTTCTTAAATTAAGGTTATTTAGAAGTAAATTTATCCAAGTGCGGGGTTGAATCAAGCACAAATAATTCTTGAAAACAATCCTGAAATCCTCTTCATATCAAGTATTACAAGCAAATTCTTAAATTTAGAATTTCGTTCTTGAATCAAGAATTTTCAGGCTCGTATGACTTTTGACACCGGAAATTCTTGATTTAAGTACGAGAGTACTTGATTTTTTTCTCAGTGTACCCTCTGCAAGGGTGTAAAAAACAATTTGTGTAAGTAGCAATATGATTTTTGTTTAAACAAATCAATCAAATTATATATAAGTCAAATTAAAGCGGATTCTTTTAATGCATGTTTTGTTTTTGTAACCGTTCTGTAGGCCTAGTTCCCTCAAACGATGTCTACCAAATCTGGAAAATTCAAGAAAGTTAAAAAAACTCTAAAAAAAAATCTATGCCAAGTTTAAAATTTGTATACTTGGGTACTATAATTTTGTCGCAAAGTTTGTAACGCATTGACGGGGGCCTCACAAACCCCATAAAGTATATATAGTGACATATCTGCCATAAGAATATAACAAATCCGTCATAAACAAACGATCTTTTGCAAAGCTTCACTTTCCAAAAGCTTATCGAAGACACATCACTTCTCAAAGCTTATCAAAGACTCATGCAAAGTTATTTAGAGCTCAAACGTAAACTTCTAGAACTCAAATGTAAACTAACAGAACCCAAATAAGTAAACAAATGTAAACAGACAGCCAGCAGAACTTTGAAGGATGAACGATGGCTTGTTTTACTCGGGAAAGTTCAAGCTCTATGTCTGCATCATTTTTTTATTTTTATTTTTGCGTTAAATATACTTTTTGAATTTTTGTTCCTACCCCTTTTCGTGTTTTTTTCGCAAAAAAATTGAATTTTTCAACTTTAAGAGGCTCTAACATTATGAAGATCGAGTTGATTTCAAAACTTTAATAAAACAGTTTTAGAAAATTTCATTACCTTTAGTTGAAACCTAATTTTGTTAAAAACGGTAATCGCGTTTACGATTTATACTTGAAGAAGCTGAGTCACATATGAAAAAATTTAAAAAATAATATCTCAAAAACTACTAAAAATTTATAAGATACTTTTTCATGTTTAGGAGGTCAAAATCTATACGGGAAAAATACTTTGGGCTAAGTGAAAAAGGGGCTGTAAACTGGTGTTCTTAAGCAAAATCATTTTCTTAATTTCTATGTGTGACATTGGTTCAATTTTAGTAACATTGTGTTCAGTGAATATTAGGTTTGTGTATTGTTGAACATTATTTGATATTCAAACTTGTTTAAGTTCTGCAGTATAATTAAATACTTTAATTATTTTATTATTTTCAATGTAAATTTCTTGGCTATTACAGTTTTGATCAAGTTTTTCTCGTGTCAGATTTCATGTAATTAGTATGTTTGGTTTAATATATTGAATGTAATATTCCTTGATATTTTTGGAAAGTGTAAGTTGGTGACTCTGTTATATAATATTGACAATACAATGGTACAATACAATACAATACGAAGGTGGGCTGATAAATAGTCGGCCTACCAAAGAAAACACGACTTTTTTTAATTTTTTTTTTAATTCTTCAAGATAATCTCTTTTTAGACGGATACACTTAGTCCAGCGATCCTCCAATTTCTTTATACCTTCCATAAAACAGGATCGCTCCAGGTCCTCAAAATAGGCGTTGGTTTCACAGATTATCTGCTCATTCGATCGAAATTTTTTTCCCCCAAGCCATTTTTTTAGGTTTGGAAACAGGTAATAGTCACAGGGTGCCAAATCTGGTGAATAGGGGGGGATGGGGGAGAATTTCGTACTTTAATTCACACAATTTCAACGATCTTGTGATCGGGAGCGTTATCTTGGTGAAACAGAACTTTTTTCTGCGCCAAATGCAACCTATTTTTCTTCAGTTCCGAATCAAATCGTCCCAAAAGGTTAGAATAGTATTCTCCAGTAATTGTTCTGCCCCTTTCCAGATAATCCAAATGAATTACACCTCAGGCGTCCCAGAAAACCGTTGCCTTCACCTTGTTAGCCGACAAACCAGACTTTGCCTTTTTCGGCGCCGTTTCTCCTGTTGAAATCCACTGCTTTGACTGTTTTTTACTCTCTGGTATGGTAATGTATCCAAGTTTCGTCGACGGTCACAAATTCGTCCTTATTCGCGTTAAACAATGCCAAACTGTCCTTCGCAATGTCTAAGCGGTTGAGTTTGTTCTCCATTGACAGCAATCGCGGCAGCCACTTTGACGAAAGCTTTTTCATATTTAAAAAATTGTGTAAAACGTTTCCAGCACGTTCACGAGAAATGTTTATGGCATTAGCAATCTCTTGCAGCTTGATTCGACAATCTTGCAATAACATTCCGTGGACTTAATCCACAATTTTTAAGGTTATCACCACTTTGAGACGTCACGGATGATCCTCGTCAAAAATATTTGACCAACCGCGCCTGAACTCGGCAGTCCAACATTTAATAGTTGAAAACGATGGAGCTGAATCCCCCTAAACTTCGGTTAACTCATTTTTTATATTTTCGTTGGTTTGCTTTTTAAAAAAAAGATTTCCTATGACAACTCGATATTCGATTTTACTCATTTTGACGACAATGCAAAAATCAACTCGCTAAAAGTCCTGCCTGCAGCTTTCACAGTAATCGGGTAATAGGAAACACTATTCGAATAAAATATTTATAGGTGGTTAAAAATGTGTTCTCTTGGTAAGGCCGATTACTTATCAGCGCCCCCTCGTAACATAATTATTCTGTACATAAAATTTGCCTGCAGTATTTTCACTGATAATTTGTCCATTATTATCAGGGTATGGTGTGATTAAGAAAGTTGATTTTCAATTGTGTTAGTGGGAATATGAGACATTAAGAATATCTCATTAGTGACTGTGTTATGTGTTGATATATTGTGTCCATAAGATTTTTATAATGACTGTTGCCAAGTTGGTCATGTTTAAGTAACTTAGGGTTGAAAATTCCCAGTCGTGTGAGTTGTGAACCCATTTCGATGTCTTCGATATACTCAGTGAAATGTTCAATGTTAAATATTTAAAGGTTAATTTTCTGCTCTGTCCGTATAGCGTTACTTTGGTTATTGATCATTTTTATGCCGTCATTGGACTGTCAATGATATGATTTAGATTGCTGACTTGTATGGTATTTTGCGCTAGCGTATTAATTTGCTGTTCAATTTGTTGTCTGTCGTCTTCGTCTAAAGTGCCAAAAAGATATTTGTGTGTTGAACCTACAAAATTAAATAGTCCTCGTTTGTTTCGTTTTGTCAAGCGAATGCCGTTCATTTCTCTGTATAGTTTTGGAATTAAATATATAATTTGTGGGACATTACTGAATTGTGAACTTTTATTTAACTGATTATTAAATGTTTCTTCGATTTGTGTAATATTAATTGTGAGACAATGGTTCATAAATGTTATGGGATCTGTATTTTTCCTGATTCGAACAAAATAAATCCTAGGTTTTTTCGATTGGGTTAATTTCTATCGTTCCTGCTGTTGTCAATGTAGTCATAGTTGTCATCATGATTATTGTGAGTCCGATGAGTGGGAGGTTTCTCTTGCCTGTAAGTATTTACTGTCATTAGTTTTCTTTTTCTTTTTAAATTTACCTCTGTAGTGGACAATAATCTGTCCTTTGTTATTTTCATTATAGTGTTTGTCATCTAATTGTTCTATTATGCCAGTTTTTCTAAAAGGATTTTTGGATTTTGAATGTGTTATCGGTGCTTGTCTGAATTCTATGTCAATCTCATAATCTTGTCTTTTTTCGTTCAGTTTGTTTATTTTGTTTTCCTTTATCAATTGGGTATTGTAAAAGGGTGTGCCTGCGTAAAGTAATATGTAAGCTGGTGTCTGTCCAGTTGTGTTATGTTTAGTCTTATGGTTGTAAGAGTAAAAAAGGTTTCTCGGTAATTTGAATGTAATCTTCGCTACTTTCTGATGCGCTGTGTATTGTTGCTGCTGTTGAAATATTTTCTTCTTCTTCTCCTACCATGTTTTCTTCTAGTTTAACACGAGAGAGAGCATCTGCTACATAATTTAGTTTTCCTTCCAAGTATTTTATTTTGAAATTGTATTCGCTGTGTTTTAAACCAACGTTGTAATTTCATATTAGGTTCTTTAATGTTATTCAACCAAACAAGTGGTTTGTGATCGCTTAGAATATCAAAAGGGACTCCATATAAAAACGGACGAAAATATTTCGTTGCCCAAACAATAGCTAGTAATTCTTTTTCTATTGTGCTATAATTTTGTTCACGGTCATTAAGGGTCAGTAGTAACTTGGACCGTTTTTGTAAATCCAATGAGAATTGGATCACTCATGATTAATGTTTTCAGTTTCTCAAAAGATTTGTTATACTCATAATTTTTGGTTTCGATTTTTGCTTCATTTTTTCAGAAAGACAGTCATGGGCTTTGCTATTTTACCGAAATCTGGAATGAACTTTCTATAATAGCCACAAAGACCTAAAAATGATTTTATTTCGTTTGAGCTTTTTGGTATTGAAAATTTTTCAAATACTTTTATTTTATCTTTATTCGGTCGTATGCCTTCAGGACTTATAGTATGTCCTAAGAAATAGTTTGTTTCTTAAGAAATTCACATTTGTCCAGTTGAAGTTTTAAAACCTTTCTCAGTGAGTCTAGGTGTTCATTAAGAGATGTGGAATAGACAATGACGTCATCCAATTATACAAGGCAAAGCTTGTTAATAAAGTCTTTCAGGACAAAGTTCATGCAACGTTGAAATGTTGCTTGGGCATTTTTTAGCCCGAAAGGCTTACGAGTGTACTCGTAATGGCCATGTTTCGTTGAGAATGCTGTTTTAGGTATTGATTTAGGGTCCATTTCGATTTGATGGAAGCCTTTTGCTAAATCAATTGTGGTGAAATACTGGCATTTGCCAAGTTTACCCAATATTTCGTCCATATTCGGAATTGGAAAGTTGTCGTTTATAATAATTTCATTTAAATTACGATAATCGACCTCCTTTACCTGAAGCATCTGTTTTCTTTGGTACGATCCATAAAAGGCTGCAATATGGGGAATTGCATTCGCGTATGATCCCTTGTTTCAACATTTCGTCAATTTGGTTATTAGCTTCGGTCTCGTATGCGAATGGGTAGGAGTATGATCTTTTGTATACTGGGTTATCCTGTGATGTTTTAATATCGTGACGTATGACACTGGTGAATGTTAAATCTTCAGTTTCGGAATATTGGATGTCATTAAATTCTTTCAAAAGTTTTGTTAGTTTATTTTTAGACCCAGTACTTTAAAAAAGTACAAATGAGTCTATTACGTTTGTGCAAATGTGCGTAACAGGCAGAAGGAGGCGTAGCAGACCCCATCAAGTATATATATTCTTGATCAGGACGACGAGCTGAGTCGATATAGCCATGTCCGTCTGTCCGTCTGTCCGTCTGTCCGTGTTTCCGTCTGACGGATCAGATAACTATATCATATAGCTGCCATAGGAACGATCGGTTCGAAAACAACATTTAGTATGAAAAACTTTTTTGTTTCTCAAGATATCTCAACCAAATATACACATTGTGTGTCTGAATAAGTATTAAACAGGCTGACCAAATTTGGTTTAAATCGGACTACTATATCATATAGCTGCCATAGGAACGATCGGTTCGAAAACAACATTTAGTATGAAAAACTTTTTGTTTCTCAAGATATCTCAACCAAATATACACATTGTGTGTCTGAATAAGTATTAAACAGGCTGACCAAATTTGGTTTAATTCGGACTACTATATCATATAGCTGCCATAGGAACGATCGGTTAAAAATCAACATTTAACAAATTTTGTAAAAAATCTGTCGGCTTACACAGGACACTGCAAGGGTATCCAAACTTTGGCGCGCCAAAGTTAGCTTGCGCATATATTTTTTTCCATTAAAACTTTCCTACTTAAGAGGATATCGTAATAAGTTGAAAACTGATGTATATAAAATTGTTGCTTTGCTGGAATAACCCATTGGCTGGCAGATTAACAAATTTATTTGGATGTGAATACCCTGTCATACTTCGGATAATTACTGGTTTAATATGGGCTTGAAGATTAAACAAATTTTGCGTCATCATGTTTATTGAAGATCCAGTGTCTACTATGCATCGGTGTTTGTGATTGTTTAACATAATTTCTATGTATTGGTGTGTTCCCAGGCTGCTATTGGAAAATTTTCGGCTTGTTGACATTGCGGATATAATTGCATCTCAGTTTCTGTATGCTGTAATTGATCTTCGTGGTACTGTCCGTTTTGTTTATCGTATTGGTCAGCGACTTCATGGTTATCTGATTCGTGTTGTTGATGACTCTCGTCAATTTGCATGCGCGACTGTCCGCTCCTTCTTTAAAACGCTTAGTTGGCACTCTTTGCTGTTGTGGGGGCTGGCTATAGTTTCGGGTGTCGTTCTGTCGGTCGCGATTTAAGTCTTCTCTGAATTCATTATACAATTGTCTATTCTGATCGAATTGTTGTTGCCTAGTCTGTGGGACTCGTTGATAAGGTGTTTGGTTACTGTTTACATTCCAGTTTTGGGCTTGCGTGGGAAACCTGAATGGATTGAAGGGGTGACTGATTTGTTGTCTGGGATAAGTGACCTTCTTGCTGAACAATTAATCGTAACCTTTGTACGGTGGTGTACGGCGGTCACGCTTTATCTAGCGGGCCACTGATTTTTGTTCACGTACTGCTCAGTATGCACTTGTTGAGTAATTTAAATTCACTGTAGTGGCGGTCACACTTTATCTAGCGGGCCACAAAATAGGTCTTTTAATTAATTTAATGGACACAGGTTCTTATGCGATATCGATTCGTTATATTAAATTGTAACGTTTACCGAATCACTATTTCGCGGCAATTCGCGTGATTGGTTGTGCAAGGATTTTTTGTCACTTGATTGAATAGGATCACGGATATTACTTATAGCTTTTCGATATCCTACCGGCTGCGCCAATTAACTGTTCAACAATTACATATCAAATAAAAAAATATATTTTAATTTTCTTTTTTATATTTGTGCACTTTATTTGTTAAAAGTCAACTTAAAACTAATCTACAAGATTTGTGATCTGGGCACAGCAAACCTTCAAAGCTCTGCTGGCTGTCTGTTTACATTTGTTTACTTATTTGGGTTCTGTTAGTTTACATTTGAGTTCTAGAAGTTTACGTTTGAGTTCTAAACAACTTTGCATGTGTCTTTGATAAGCTTTGAGAAGTGATGTGTCTTCGATAAGCTTTTGGAAAGTGAAGCTTTGCAAAAGATCGTTTGTGTTTATGACGGATTTGTTATATTCTTATGGCAGACATATCACTATATATTCTTGATCAGGGCGACCATGTCCGTCTGTCTGTCTGTCCGTCTGTTTCTATGCCAACTAGTCTCTCAGTTTTAAAGCTATCTTGATGATACTTGGTACAGATCCGTCTTTTTGCTGCACGCAGTTTATATGTCGGAATTACTATATCATATAGCTGCCATAGGAACGATCGGTTGAAAATCAACATTTTGTATGAAAAACTTGTTTTTTTCTTAAGATTTCTCAACCAAATTCACAGATTGTATGTTTGATAGATTTTCATACATCCTTTCTAAATTAAGTTTAAATCGGACAACTACATCATATAGCTGCCATAGGAATGATCGGTTCGAAAACAACATTTAGTATGAAACACTTTTTTGTTTTTCAAAATATCTCAACCAAATATACACATTATGTATTTGATTAAGTTTTAAACAGACTGACCAAATTTGGTGTAAACCGGACTAGTATATCATATAGCTGCCATAGGACCGATCGGATTGAAGTCAACATTTAACAAATTTTAATAATGTTTAGTGGATTTTGTTAAAATGTGAGGGCTTACACAAGGCACTGCAAGGGTATCCAAACTTTGCCTCGCCAAAATTAGCCTACGCTATATCAATATATATAAAATTCTTTGTCCTGGGGCTAAAATGGGGGGTCAAATGTCGAAATTGCATAGTATGAATTTTTTTTTCTTTTTTGAGCTTTCTTAACCAAACTCACAGATTATGAGAGAAAATTTGGTCAAGATCGGACCACTATATCATATAGCTGCCATAGGAACAATCAGATGCAAATTAAAACTTTGTATGAAGATCTTTGTTATTTTTTGAGATATCTCAACCAAACTCACAGATTATGGATTTCGTTCTCATTGTAACATTCTTTAAAAATTTGGTCAAGATCGGATCACTATAACGTATAGCTGTCATAGGAACAGTGGCTTTTAATGCTATTAATAAACAATCAAAAGAAGATGGACAGGGGTGGTGGAGGGGGGGGTGTTACGATTCATTAGTGTTGCGACTTTCAAAATCAATTTGCACTATATGGCACTGTTACTCGCTTTTGCTACTATAATCCAATTGCAGCGAAAACTTTTAAACAGCGAGCAGCGAAAATGTAAATTCTCTATATTATATAAAGTACTACTTATTACTATTCTTTTAAGTCCAACTACAGGAAAAAATTGAATTTACATTTCCCACTTTTTTTATTAAAAATGACATAACGTCCGGCTACAGCTGTGAGAAGTGATCCCTATTTTCACTCCACATTTCTCCCCGAGATTTCAGCGAGCGAAGCGAGCAGGGGGCCAGCCCCTAGTTTTAATATAAAACTTGAACTCCACTCGTTAATAGGACTACGAAAGCTCTTGGTTTATATTTATCTATTTTATCAGTCCTAACAGTTATTTGCGATCTTTGCTTATTACGGATAAGTAGACCGATATTAACCCAATTCAAAAAATTTGACTGTCTTTTAAACACAGGAAGTAAAAAATATCGTACATTACCGATATATCCTTGAAGATAAACATCGTTGTTCAACGCATTTATGCAGATAAAATGTAGGGAATAACAGAAGTAAAATCATTTTTATCAAAAAATATAGCGCAAACTAACTTTGGCGCGCCAAAGTTTGGATACCCTTGCAGTGCCCTGTTAAAGCCGACAGATTTTTTACAAAATTTGTTAAATGTTGATTTTTAACCGATCGTTCCTATGGCAGCTATATGATATAGTAGTCCGATTTAAACCAAATTTGGTCAGCCTGTTTAATACTTATTCAAACACACAATGTGTATATTTGGTTGAGATATTTTGAAAACAAAAAGTTTTTCATACTAAATGTTGTTTTCGAACCGATCGTTCCTATGGCAGCTATATGATATAGTAGTCCGATTTACACCAAATTTGATCAGCCTGTTTAAAACCTAATCAAACACACAATGTGCATATTTGGTTGAGATATTTTGAGAAACAAAAAAGTTTTTCATACTAAATGTTGTTTTCGAACCGATCGTTCCTATGGCAGCTATATGATATAGTAGTCAGATTTACACCAAATTTTGTCAGCCTGTTTAAAACTAAATCAAACACACAATGTGTATATTGGTTGAGATATTTTGAGAAACAACAAAGTTTTTCATACTAAATGTTGTTTTTCAACCGATCATTCCTATGGCAGCTATATGATATAGTAATCCGATTTGCACCAAATTTGGTCAGCCTGTTTAAAACTAAATCAAACACACAATGTGTATATTTGGATGAGATATCTTGAAGACATAAAAGTTTTTCATACTAAATGTTTTTTCCAACCGATCGTTCCTATGGCAGCTATATGATATAGTTATCCGATCCGGACGGTTCCGACATATGTACTGCGTGCAGCAAAAAGACGTACCTGTACCAAGTTTCATCAAGATAGCTTCAAAACTGAGAGACTAGTTTGCATAGAAACAGACGGACAGACGGACCGACGGACAGACGGACAGACAGACGGACATGGCTATATCGACTCAGCTCGTCGCCCTGATCAAGAATATATATACTTTATGGGGTCTGTGAGGCTTCCTTCAATGCGTTACACATTTCGTGACAAAATTATAATACCCTCTGCAAGGGTATAAATATAGGTAAAGAATCAAATACTAAATTTGCATTTTTTTGAAACACTGAACCCAGAAGATGCTGAGTTTATAAAGTTGTCAAAAGATATGATAAAAAATCCCCAACCATATTTATACCCTTGCAGAGGGTATTATAATTTTGTCACGAAATTTGTAACGCATTGAAGGAGGCGTGTCAGACCCCATAAAGTATATATATTCTTGATCAGGGCGACGAGCTGAGTCGATATAGCCATGTCCGTCTGTCCGTCTGACCGTCTGACCGTCTGTTTCTATGCAAACTAGTCTCTCAGTTTTGAAGCTATATTGATGAAACTTGGTACAGGTCCGTCTTTTGCTGCACGCAGTACATATGTCGGAACCGGCCGGATCGGATAACTATATCATATAGCTGCCATAGGAACGATCGGTTGGAAATAAACATTTAGTATGAAAAACTTTTGTTTCTCAAGATATCTCAACCAAATATACACATATGTGTTTGATTAAGTTTTAAACAGGCTGACCAAATTTGGTGTAAATCGGACTACTATATCATATAGCTGCCATAGGAACGATCGGTTCGAAAACAACATTTAGTATGAAACAACTTTTTTGTTTTCAAAATATCTCAACCAAATATACACATTGTGTGTTTGATTAAGTTTTAAACGGGCTGACCAAATTTGGTGTAAATCGGACTACTATATCATATAGCTGCCATAGGAACGATCGGTTCGAAAACAACATTTAGTATGAAAACCTTTTTGTTTCTCAAAATATCTCAACCAAATATACACATTGTCTGTTTGATTAGGTTTTAAACAAGCTGAACAAATTTGGTGTAAATCGGACAACTATATCATATAGCTGCCATAGGAACGATCGGTTCGACAACAACATTTAGTATGAACAACTTTTTTGTTTCTCAAAATATCTCAACCAATATACACATTGTCTGTTTGATTAGGTTTTAAACAAGCTGAACAAATTTGGTGTAAATCGGACAACTATATCATATAGCTGCCATAGGAACAATCGGTTCAAAATCAACCTTTAACAAATTTTGTAAAAAATCTGACGGCTCACGCAGGGCACTGCAAGGGTATTCAAACTTTGGCGCGCCAAAGTTAGCTTGCGCTATATTTTTATATATAAAACCAAATTTGGAGACAGTTGCCGAAATCATAGCTTCATAGAAGCGAAGGGTCTTCCATTAGCAAAGTCAATGAATTTATTTAAGGAAGCCGAAAATAATGTTTATTACATAACTGGTGATTTTCGAATAGATTTAACAGAGAAATTTAAAGTCATTTTGAAAGAAATCCAGACTTTAATATCATTTTAAAAATATAAAAAGATATTTCAAGGAAATTTTAATTAAATAAAGAAGCTTTTTCGCTTACAAAATGATTTTTGGAGAGAAACGTCAAGGCCTCTCAATTAATAATCTAGAGAAAATTACGGTTGTATATTGTAATACAAATAAATTGAAATAATTTCTAAGCCTATAAAATATCATTTCATCTACTCTAATATCTGGCAATACTTAATAAAATTTCAATACATACTTTTAACATCCTCTAAATCGCTTTTATATTATTTATACCCGAAGTTTTTGATCTGATCAATAGAGGAGATTTTTGTATATTTTCCATAAATATTGCATATTTTGCATAAATATTGCATTTTGCAAAATATTTTCATATTTTGCATAATATTTGCATATTTTGCATAATATGTGCATTTGTTGCATATATTTTGCATATATTATGCATTTGTTTCATATATTTTGCATATATTATGCATATGCATTTATGCAAATATGCAGAATACTTTAAAAATATGCAAATCGTTCTCAACTCAATTTTTAATAATACGATCTTTGGTGTTTTCAAATTTACCTATCGTTTTCCTTCAAGAATATGCAAATATGCAAAATCCGAGGTCTACTTATAAATCACTGTTTATAATCAGTACCTTCTTTATAGACATGCTACTTTTAATAGAAATTCGCCAACTATATGATAACTTTTTATTCAGTCAGCCTTCAACTTCTTTTAAAAGTTCATAAAAAATCTAGAAGTATCAGGTATCACACAATTTGTACGATACATTTTTTGAGATACCGATACCAAAATTTGACGTCTCTGATTGTCGAAAATATCCTGCTGAATGTAAAAAGTAGTAATTAGGTATCATGTTGGTGATCACAATTACCTGCTGAATGCCCCTAATGTGTGCTTCGTATACTTTCAAACACTTGACAAATTTGGTGCAAATCGGACTACTATATCATATAGCTGTCATATGACGAATCGGTCAAAAAGATATCTATAATATACTTTTATATTATGCATATTAGCTTGCGATATATTTTAAAGTATATTTATTTTTAATAACATCTACCCTGGTATTCTTATTTTCCTAAGGTACAAGTACTATTTAAGAAACTTTAATAGAACCAAACGTATATAAGATATATACAACAAATATATCTGCCTAAGATATATACAACAGCTGCAACTGCAGCGCGATTGCGACGACTTTTACTTGCAGTTGAAACCAAAAGTGGAGACAGTCAAACTGGAGTCGCAGCTGCCTGGTGTCTTGTTGGGAACCGGCTCCTTGGTGGGCAAGTGGCTGCTGTCTGATGATGATGGCGAAACCAGTTTTCCAGACCCACAGATACACACAGATTCAAAGTAAAATACAATTATAATTGTCAATTAGGCTGAGCTTAGGAAGCGTTTGTTTTTGAAGCTGAGCTGGCGCTGCCCACATCGGCTTATCGTTGCCGCCTCACTTGCTCTCTAACTGACAATGACAATAACAACGAATGCAACAACAATCGTGAAACCAGTCGGGCCGGAAAATCTTGTCGCCGGGAAAACGGATTGACCATGCACGGTGCCAGTCATCTTCGTATACAGCTGGCTATAAATACTTCGGCAACGTCGCGCAAAAGCTTTAATTACGTTTTTGTCCTTGACATTGAACAAGTGGACAAATAGCGAAGATCGAGTTGTGAACGTTTCCGTCGCGTGCGATTTAAATTGTCAGTGTGATCTGTGTGACGCAAACAGCGATTTATGTCATTTTTTTAATAATATTTATAAGACAATATTTAACAGCAATGCGATTTTATGTAAGTGTAAATATTTTTCTTTATTATGCGGCAAATATCCCATATCTGGATTAAAATAGAGAGAAAGTGTTTGCGTAAAAACTTTCACCCACGAAGTGAAAGTGATGCTTAAATTAAACCAAAACGCATGCAAATGTGCAAATCTAAGCAGTTAATGCAGTTAATGAATTAAAGCTTTTGTATCCATTTAAATAAAAGTATATACAATTTTAAATGCGTCTACGCTGAAGGAGCAAAAGATTGGATTTTAACAACAAGCACAATGAATAAAACTCAAAAAGGAAAGAAATTTAAATATTTCAATATTTAATTTTGCAGAAGAGCTTTTCTATTTTCTTTCAATAATGGCTGGGTGAATGTTGTTGATACTTTAGGTGTAGTCTATTATAGGTTTCTTTTAATTAATAGATGTTCTTATAAAAAGATTGGATTTTAACAAAAAGGACAATGATAAAGAGCGAACTCAAATATAGCGCCAAATTAACTTTGGCGCGCCAATGTTTTGATACCCTTGCAGTGCCCCATGTAAGTCGTCAGATTTTTTACAAAATTTGTTATACATACTAAATGTTGGTTTCGAACTGATCGCTCCTATGGCAGCTATATGATATAAAAAATTTAGCGCAGTGCCCTGTTAAAGCCGACAGATTTTTTACAAAATTTGTTAAATGTTGATTTTTAACCGATCGTTCCTATGGCAGCTATATGATATAGTAGTCCGATTTAAACCAAATTTGGTCAGCCTGTTTAATACTTATTCAAACACACAATGTGTATATTTGGTTGAGATATTTTGAGAAACAAAAAAGTTTTTCATACTAAATGTTGTTTTCGAACCGATCGTTCCTATGGCAGCTATATGATATAGTAGTCCGATTTACACCAAATTTGATCAGCCTGTTTAAAACCTAATCAAACACACAATGTGCATATTTGGTTGAGATATTTTGAGAAACAAAAAGTTTTTCATACTAAATGTTGTTTTCGAACCGATCGTTCCTATGGCAGCTATATGATATAGTGGTCAGATTTACACCAAATTTTGTCAGCCTGTTTAAAACTAAATCAAACACACAATGTGTATATTTGGTTGATATATTTTGAGAAACAACAAAGTTTTTCATACTAAATGTTGTTTTTCAACCGATCATTCCTATGGCAGCTATATGATATAGTAATCCGATTTGCACCAACTTTGGTCAGCCTGTTTAAAACTTAATTAAACACACAATGTGTATATTTGGATGAGATATCTTGAAAGACAAAAAAGTTTTTCATACTAAATGTTTATTTCCAACCGATCGTTCCTATGGCAGCTATATGATATAGTTATCCGATCCGGCCGGTTCCGACATATGTACTGCGTGCAGCAAAAGACGGACCTGTACCAAGTTTCATCAAGATAGCTTTAAAACTGAGAGACTAGTTTGCATAGAAACAGACGGACAGACGGACAGACGGACAGACAGACGGACATGGCTATATCGACTCAGCTCGTCGCCCTGATCAAGAATATATATACTTTATGGGGTCTGTGAGGCTTCCTTCAATGCGTTACACATTTCGTGACAAAATTATAATACCCTCTGCAAGGGTATAAATATGATGATCGCTCCTATGCAGCTATATGATATGGATGAATAAAACTATACCAAACATACAATATGTAATTTTTGGTTGAGATATCTTAAGAAACAAAAAGTTTTTCATACTAAATGTTTATTTCCAACCGATCGTTCGTATGGCAGCTGTATGATGCAGTAATCCGATTTGCACCAAATTTGGTCAGCCTGTTTAAAACTTAATCAAACACACAATGTGTATATTTGGTTGAGATATCTTGAGAAACAAAAAGCTTTTCATACTAAATGTTTATTTCCACCGATCGTTCCTATGGCAGCTATATGATATAGTTATCCGATCCGGCCGGTTCCGACATATGTACTGCGTGCAGCAAAAAGACGGACCTGTACCAAGTTTCATCAAGATAGCCTTCAAAACTGAGAGACTAGTTTGCATAGAAACAGACGGACAGACGGACAGACAGACGGACATAGCTATATCGACTCAGCTCGTCGCCCTGATCAAGAATGTATATACTTTATGGGGTCTGTGAGGCTTCCTTCAATGCGTTACACATTTCGTGACAAAATTATAATACCCTCTGCAAGGGTATAAAAAAACTGAAATATTTTATTATAAATTGGCAACTACGTTGCACTTAGAAAAGTACACCTTAAAGCTCGTTAAAAATAACTAAGAATTAATTCAAAATGTACAGAGTCACTGCAGAAGTACACTTCAGTATTAGCTGTCTTAAAAACAAATGGTATTAAGCAAATAAATTATTTTAATTTTTAGATTCTGTACTTTCAAGAAGTACAAAAGGGTCTATTACTTTTCTGCAAATATGCACAATGGCCAGAAGGAGGCGTAGCAGACCTCATAAATTGTATATATTCTTGATCAGCATCAACATTCGATGCTGTTAAATGCCTAAATTTGATCGATATTGTACGACCATCGCACAAAGAACAAGTTGGTATTCCCTGCGTGAGCTAGCAACGCAGAACTTACCCTTACCCACCATACCAACAAGCTGAATATGATTTGTAAGACAAGTTACTTGCGCCGCCGCATCCGCGTGTAGAAACGAACAATGACCTCTATGCGAAAAGTGCGCGTCAATTATTAAAAATGTTTCTATATGCCAAAATATATTCAAATGTACCGAGATGCTCCGCAATCCAAAAATATGATTTTCTTTTTCTTTGGTTTTCTGTAATAGACTTTTTAAACTTTTGTTCGCTTTTGTCTTTTTGAGCTTTTTCTAGACTTTTTTCTGAATTTTTAAGCATTTTTCCATTTTTTCCCGGTGATCGTTTACATACATGCATTACTCCCAGCATAGTCAAAGGTAAAGTCGATATACGCATGTCCGTCTTTCCATCTGTCCGCCTGTCTGTTTTTTCTTATAAACAAACAGATCTAAGAAATGGTAAGAGGGTCCGAACCGATCTTCAATTTAATATTTTGGATGATGATAAACACGGAAGAAATAAAAAGCTATTTAATTATACGTGTTAGTTCTTGTGCGCTTATGTACACAAATGTATGGCTTGTGTGTGGCGAAAAAAATAGCACCGACTAAAAGAAAATAGTTACCTTAAAAAAGAGGTGTCCACAGTCCTTTTCACTAATATTTTATTATTTATATACTATATATCAGCTCATAAGTTGTCTCTCTGAGAAAGTCGTTTTGGACACTCACGGTACAACCACGGTATTAACGTACTTGACATTTTAAAAATTGGGTTCAAAATATAACGGCAACTTAAATAGCTCCGATAACGAATATGCCCAATAACTTTTCTTTAAGTTATGCTTAAAAGATTTGAGTGTAACGTATCTAGTTAAGATTCCTCTTCTTAAGTGTTACATTACAAAATATATAAAATACAAATTAAGTCGCTTTGGTTAATGGATAGCATTGCACTACTGATTGTGAGATTAGAGAACAAATTAAATAGCTTATTTTTTGAAGACAAAACTTGTGTTGAAGAGCGGAGCCTAATTGGTTGTTCAAATAAAGCAATATCAACAGTCGAAAAATTTGACCGAAAGAGAGCAATACCGAATTAAGAAGTCATACGATTGGTTGTTCATTTAAGCTTGCTACTGGGCTCAGGAAAGATCCTAAAATACCGGCAAGTGTCGGAATAGTTCGGGAAACCTTATTCAGTTTGCAAAGCAACATTCGAGTCGGTGTAGAGACAAATGGCGTAAAGTATAAAGTATTATTAGAAGAGAGCAAAATTGTTTTGTTTGGTGGAAGAGCGACTCGTACCTATGCTTGGCGACCACCCAATACGGTTAGTAGTTTTTTTTTTTAGCATAACTCTAAAGCTCTATCGTACCTAACCAGCAACTTTTTTCATTCCTTTAACTTATCTGCAGAGTTCCTATCACTTGATCCAAGTCTATGGATTGAAAACGATGAGTATCAGGAAGCAGCTGATTTTTCTCGCAATTTATTTGTAGTCAACGACACTGCTGAGCGTGGTGTGAAATTTATGAAAGACTACATTCGCATTCACATACATCATTTCGCATCAGCTCATTTTGCAGTTTGTCGAAGATTATAAAAAAATATCATTCAAGTTGCAAAACAGCGCTAATTTAAAAAAAGTTTATTTTTAATCTTATTATCAATTGTGTTATTATTTTACCCTTGCAGAGGGTATTATAATTTTGTCACGAAATGTGTAACGCATTGAAGAAAGCCTCACAGACCCCATAAAGTATATATATTCTTGATCAGGGCGACGAGCTGAGTCGATATAGCCATGTCCGTCTGTCTGTCCGTCTGTCTGTCCGTCTGTCTGTCCGTCTGTTTCTATGCAAACTAGTCTCTCAGTTTTGAAGCTATCTTGATGAAATTTGGTACAGATCCGTCTTTTCGTGCACGCAGCACATATGTCGGAACCGGCCGGATCGGATAACTATATCATATAGCTGCCATAGGAACGATCGGTTGGAAATAAACATTTAGTATGAAAAACTTTTTGTTTCTCAAGATATCTCAACCAAATATACACATTGTGCGTTTGATAAAGTTTTAAACAGGCTGACCAAATTTGGTGTAAATCGGAATACTATATCATATATCTGCCATAGGAACGATCGGTTCGAAAACAACATTTAGTATGAAAAACTTTTTTGTTTCTCAAAATATCTCAACCAAATATACACATTGTCTGTTTGATTTAGTTTTAAACAGGCTGACCAAATTTGGTGTAAATCGGACTACTATATCATATAGCTGCCATAGGAACGATCGGATCGAAAACAACATTTAGTATGAAAAACTTTTTTGTTTCTCAAAATATCTCAACCAAATATACACATTCTGTGTTTTATTAAGTTTTAAACAGGCTGACCAAATTTGGTGTAAATCGGACTACTATTTCATATAGCTGCCATAGGATCAATCGGTTTAAAATCAACAAATTTTTGTAAAAATCTGACGGCTTACACAGGGCACTGCAAGGGTATCCAAACTTTGGCGCGCCAAAGTTAGCTTGCGCTATATTTTTTTATTATGTTCTTCTTTTTATTTTTTAATTTAATTAAAACGTTGGAAAACTTGGTTTGAAAATTCCCTAATATCCTTTATTTGGTCCTTGAAAATAATGTCCTAACCCTCAACATTTTTTTTTGGTTTATAGCAACAACTTTGGCTAAACTATACTGAAAAATGATTACAACTAATTATCGAAACTCACCCCTCATTTTCCTCATATCTATATATATAAAACTGTTTGTCATGATTCACTGACTGACCAGACATCACGCTTTAGGCCAATCGGTTTAAGATATCGATACATAATTATCGTGCAATAAGACGGGATTATTTGATATTCCCACTGTCTGTCCCTTTTTGAGTCGCCTAGATCTCAGAGACTATAAGAGCTAGAGACACCAAATTTGGCATGTAGGTTCATCTATATCTCCAATTGATCAAGTTTGTTTTAGATTTTTGCCACGCCACCCTCCACCCCCGGAAACTAAAATTCAAAATTTCGAAGTCGAATTATAGGAGCACCTTTAATGCTACAGCTTGATTTTTGGTACATATAATGTACACTACACCAACGACAAAAAAACCGCACTCAGAAACTTCACCAAATTTTGACTTATCCTGCCTGTGGTTTCACCAATTGTTATTCTATTCGACTAATTTTTTTGGTGAGCCCTTTGTGATGTTTTTTTCACTTTTCGTATTGACTCCAATGTCAAAGTTGCGCTCCACATTTACTTCTGGACTTTTTTCGAGAGCACATTGAAAAAGTATGACTAAGGGAATTTAACTGACTGTAACAGAAAAATCCAAATTAATGCATTAATTTCCATAAATATCTTAACCCTATCTGTCCAAACCTGTCCTGCAAATTGCATTCAAATTGGATGATGAGAGCGGAAGTTATTCAGCTAACAATGTTATGGGAAAAAGGAAGAAGAAGACACGCTAGCGACCTCTGTGTTTATTAACTTATCATCCTAGTGGCGTATCATCCTTTTCACTCAAAAATTACTGGGTCTCCTACTGACGAGCTTGCTTCAACGTAGCTTACTTCCTTTTTATACACTTGCAGAGGGTATTATAATTTTGTCACGAAGTTTGGAACTCACTGAAGGAGGCGTGTCAGACCCCAAAAAGTATATATATTCTTGATCAGGACGACGAGCTGAGTCGATATAGCCATGTCCGTCTGTCTGCCTGTTTTTATGCAAACTAGTCTCTCAATTTTGAAGCTATCTTGATGAAACTTGGTACAGGTCCGTCTTTTGCTGCACGCAGTACATATGTCGGAACCGGCCGGATCGGATAACTATATCATATAGCTGACATAGGAACGTTTGGTAATAAACATTTAGTATGCAAAACTTTTTTATTTCTCAAGGTATCTCAACCAAGCTCACAGATTCTATTTTTGACACAGTTATATACATCCTTACCAAATTTGATTCAAATTGGACTACTATATTATATAGCTGCCATAGGAACGATCGGTTCGGAATCAACATTTAGTATGAAAAACTTTTTTGTTTCTTAATATATATCAACCAAACTCACAGATTGTGTGTTTGATGCAGTTTCATACATCCTTACCAAATCTGGTTCAAATCGGACAACTATATCATATAGCTGACATAGGAACGATTGGCTCAAAATAAACATTTAGTAAGAAAAACTTTTGTTTCTCGAGATATCTCAACGAAAGTCACAGATTTTGTGTCTGATGCAGGTTGATATAGCCTGACTAAATTTGGTGTAAATCTGACTTATATATCATATAGCTGCCATAGGAACGATCGGTTCGAAATCAGCATCTATAACTTTTTGTATAAAATCTTACGGCTTATACCGGACACTGCAAGGGTATTCAAACTTAGGCACGCCAAAGACAACAAACAATAATTTCCTCTGAAGGCATTTGTTTCTCATAGTTCTATTTAGTTCACTGCAGCGTATGTATATGTGTGTATACATACGTGCGCTGCATTCGAGTGAGTTGGCTGTTTGCATGTACATACATATGTACATATACATATAGTAAAATTGACAGGTTTATTAAAAAAGTGGGATCGTGTAGGTGGTAGAGGTGCCGAATTCCAACGCGTTTAAATTCTTGATTTATTTGTTTTTAAAAATTTGTTATAATGCATTTAAAATTATATTTTTAATTTATATACATGGGTACTTATTTAGCTTGGATTATTTCTATTTAATACTAACATCTTTTTATGCCCTTAAAATTTTGTTTTTGAGTTTATATATTTATTTAATTCGAAAGTAACGTGCAACTCATTGTTTCTGTCGGGCTTTTATGACTGAATGTTGTATTTTTTATTTAATTCGCTTAATTTTTAAAGGGTATTATATGTATGGTTACATGTAAAACATTTTCGACACTGAAGTATTTGTTTTTGTGCTTGTGCAGCTCTTTAATACATACATATTTTACATGCACAATTTGAACGTACTGGGCGACAACAATATTATTAAGAAAGAAATCTTCGAATTATTGAAATACATACTAGCCAGACTATTAAAGGCAGAATCCAATTTGCTCAAACACAATTTCACATTGTTGTTGAGACTACCACAAATCTCTTAACAAATCAAACTTGAAAGTAGTTTAATGTGTCTCTGTGTAAGTGTGTGTGCAATTGCATTTGGGAGTCTATTTGTTGCTGCTTTGGGGCAGGCACAGCTGTGCTAATTAGCCAGGTTTTTGGTTTCACCATGAGAAACTACATCTGAAGCCCATACGGTGCTTGGGCGAAAACGACGCAGCCACTCGTACGGAATTACACAAAATGCCCAAAAATGTTGCAATTTATTAACTAGTAGCGCAAAAATAAAATCAACGATAAGTTACAAGCTGCAATGGAAATTAAATTGAATTGTATGTCGAGTGGCGTCGCGGAGTGTTGAGTCAACTGCCATCCTGCTAGACCCGTTTCCATATCGAAGCTACTGGTCTTAAGCAAAACCATCAATCTCCAGTAGCTGTCACATCGTGTGTACATACAAATGTACGTCTGGTGGAGCCAAATAACCATTACCATTTGACAACTGTCATAACGCTATATGACATGGACAGCGACTTGGGTTGGACTGGGGCTTGAGAAATGTCACTATGCATCCTAGCACTTGTGGCTTGCTTCTTGGCTGTTTAGTATCGTAATACTTTTGAAGTCAGTTTATTAAATGTTGTCTTTTGGTGAATTTGATTTATCGCTGCATTTATTAAGCGCTCCACTGATAAAAACCGCACTTCATATTTCTGTTAAATGCCTTAGATAACAAGTCCGAAGCAGCCGCCTTCAACCCGTCGCAGCTGTTCCTTCCTACTGTTTACCACTCTCCTCTCAACCAGCCTTTGGACACGCCCTGTCGCCTGTGGACGAGTCTCTGCCGCACCTGTCATCGTTGCCGACGATGACGAAATGATGGAATATGCACCAGAATATGTAAGTATATTGAGGAAGAGCAAAGTTCCCTCGTTAGCTTATCTATAAATTTATTAGACCCAGTACTTTAAAAAAGTACAAATGGGTCTATTAAGTTTGTCCAATAAAAATTTGCGTAACAGGCAGAAGGAGGCGTGGCAGACCCCATAAAGTATATATATTCTTGATCAGCATCAACAGCCGAGTCGACATAGCCATGTCTGTCTGTCTGTCCGTCTGTCCCCTTTTGTGTCGCCTAGATCTCAGAGACTATAAGAGCTAGAGACACCAAATTTGGCATGTAGGTTCAGCTATATCTCCCGGAAATTGAAATACAAAATTTCGTAGTCGAATTACAAGAGCACATTTAATGCTAGCGCCGGTTTTTGGTACATATAATAAACACTAAAGTCCAAACCTTTCCTGAAAATTTTATTCTAATCGGATATTAAACGCGGAAGTTATAAGGAAGAAAGTAGAGACGCTAGCGACCCCTGTGCTTATTAACTTATCTTCGAAGTGGTGCCATCTATTGAATGGTACGAAACATTGAAGAACTATCCATAGTGAACGCTTTGCTCTCAAAAAGTGCTGGGTCTCCTACTGTCGAGCATGCTCTACTGTAGCTTACTGCATTTTTTTATACCCTTGCAGAGAGTATTATAATTTTGTCACGAAATGTGTAACGCATTGAAGGTCAAGGCCTCACAGACCCCATAAAGTATATATATTCTTGATCAGGGCGACGAGCTGAGTCGATATAGCCATGTCCGTCTGTCCGTCTGTTTCTATGCAAACTAGTCTCTCAGTTTTGAAGCTATCTTGATGAAACTTGGTACAGGTCCGTCTTTTGCTGCACGCAGTACATATGTCGGAACCGGCCGGATCGGATAACTATATCATATAGCTGCCATAGGAACGATCGGTTGGAAATAAACATTTAGTATGAAAAACTTTTTTGTTTCTCAAGATATTTCAACCAAATATACACATTGTGTGTTTGATTAAGTTTTAAACAGGCTGACCAAATTTGGTGTAAGTCGGACTACTATATCATATAGCTGCCATAGGAATGATCGGTTCGAAAACAAGATTTAGTATGAAAAATTTTTTTGTTTCTCAAAATATCTCAACCAAATATACACATTGTGTGTTTGATTAAGTTTTAAACAGGCTGACCAAATTTGGTGTAAATCGGAATACTATATCATATAGCTGCCATAGGATCGATCGGTTCGTAAACAACATTTAGTATGAAAACTTTTTTGTTTCTCAAGATATCTCAACCAAATATACACATTGTGTGTTTGATTAAGTTCTAAACAGGCTGACCAAATTTGGTGTAAATCGGACTACTATATCATATAGCTGTCATAGGAACGATCGGTTCGTAAACAACATTTAGTATGAAAACTTTTTTGTTTCTCAAGATATCTCAACCAAATATACACATTGTGTGTTTGATTAAGTTCTAAACAAGCTGCCCAAATTTGGTGTAAATCGGACTACTATATCATATAGCTGCCATAGGAACGATCGGTTCGAAAACAACATTTAGTATGAAAACCTTTTTTATACCCTTGCAGAGGGTATTATAATTTTGTCACGAAGTTTGTAACGCATTGAAGGAGGCGTGTCAGACCCCATAAAGTATATATATTCTTGATCAGGGCGATGAGCTGAGTCGATATAGCCATGTCCGTCTGTCTGTCCGTCTGTCCGTCCGTCTGTCTGTTTCTATGCAAACTAGTCTCTCAGTTTTAAGCTATCTTGATGAAACTTGGTACAGGTCCGTCTTTTTACTGCACGCAGTACATATGTCGGAACCGGCCGGATCGGATAACTATATCATATAGCTGTCATAGGAACGATCGGTTCGGAATCAACATTTAGTATGAAAAACTTTTTTGTTTCTCAATATATCTCAACCAAACTTACAGATTGTGTGTTTGACACAGTTTCATACATTTCTACCAAATCTGGCTCAAATCGGACAACTATATCATATAGCTGTCATAGGAACGATCGGTTTAAAATCAACATTTAGTATGAAAAACTTTTTTGTTTCTTAAGATATATCAACCAAACTCACAGATTGTGTGTTTGGTATAGTTTTATACATCGATACCAAATTTGGTGTAAATCGGACTACTATATCATATAGCTGCCATAGGAACGATCGGTTCGAAAACAACATTTAGTATGAAAAACTTTTTGTTTCTCAAAATATCTCAACCAAATATACACATTGTGTGTTTGACTAAGTTTTAAACAGACTGACCAAATTTGGTGTAAATCGGAATACTATATCATATAGCTGCCATAGGATCGATCGGTTCAAAATCAACATTTAACAAATTTTGTAAGAAATCTGGCGGCTGACACGGGGCACTGCAAGGGTATCCAAACTTTGGCGCGCTAAAGTTAGTTTGCGCTATATTTTTGTTTCTCAAAATATCTCAACCAAATATATACATTGTGTGTTTGATTAAGTTTTAAACAGGCTGATTAAATTTGGTGTAAGTCGGACTACTATATCATATAGTAGTTAAATCAACATTTAACAAATTTTGTAAAAATCTGACGGCTTACACAGGGCACTGCAAGGGTATCCAAACTTTGGCGCGCCAAAGTTAGCTTGCGCTATATTTGTCTTTAAAATTCAACGTTGATTTAAAAAAAATATATAAGTAAATTATTGTTATTAACAACTTTTTAGTTTTTTATACTTTTTCAAATAATATTTTTTATACCCTTGCAGAGGGTATTATAATTTTGTCACGAAATGTGTAACGCATTGAAGGAAGCCTCACAAACCCCATAAAGTATATATATTCTTGATCAGGGCGACGAGCTGAGTCGATATAGCCATGTCCGTCTGTCTGTCCGTCTGTCCGTCTGTCCGTCTGTCTGTCCGTCTGTCTGTCCGTCTGTTTCTATGCAAACTAGTCTCTCAGTTTTGAAGCTATCTTGATGAAATTTGGTACAGATCCGTCTTTTTGCTGCACGCAGCACATATGTCGGAGCCGGCCGGATCGGATAACTATATAATATAGCTGCCATAGGAACGATCGGTTGGAAATAAACATTTAGTATGAAAAACTTTTTTGTTTCTCAAGATATCTCAACCAAATATACACATTCTGTATTTGACTAAGTCCTAAACAGGCTGTCCAAATTTGGTGTAAATCGGACTACTATATCATATAGCTGCCATAGGAACGATCAGTTGGAAATAAACATTTAGTATGAAAAACTTTTTTGTTTCTCAAAATATCTCAACCAAACATACACATTCTGTATTTGACTAAGTCCTAAACAGGCTGTCCAAATTTGGTGTAAATCGGACTACTATATCATATAGCTGCCATAGGATCGATCGGTTCAAAATCAACAAATTTTGTAAAATGTCTGACGGCTTACACAGGGCACTGCAAGGTATCCAAACTTTGGCGCGCCAAAGTTAGCTTGCGCTATATTTTTAATATTAATTATTGAGCAATAAGACGTAGTTTTTCGATATTCCAAATAGAAGGGGTCAATTTGGGGTGAAAGCTTCAAATTAATTATTATTCCATTATTTTTTGAACTATCAAACCAAACTCACAGATTATGTATTTTGTACTATTTGTTACATTCTGAGAAAATATATAATCAATATAGAATCATATAGCTGCCATAGGTACAGTTAGATGCAAATTAAAATATTGTATGAGGAGCTTTGTTATTTTTAAATCTATCTCAACCAAACACAGATTATGTATTTCTTACTCATTGAAACATTCTGTGAAAATTTGGTCAAGATCGGATGACTATATTATATAGATGCCATAGGAACAAGCAGATGCAAATTAAAATTGATATTTTTTGTTTTTCTTAGCTATCTTAACCAAACTCACAGATTATGTATTTCTTTGTATTTACGATTCATTGGTGTTGCTATGTACATTCAAAATATTTTGCAGTATATGATACTGTAACTCGCTCTTGCTGCTATAATCCAATTGCAGCGAAGTCTTTAAAACATCGAGCAGCGAAAATGTAAATTCTCTATTTTATATAAAGTTTTATTCTTTTAAGTCCAATTGCAGGGAAAAATTTAATTTACATTTCCCGCATTCTTATTACAAATGACATAAGAACCGGCTATAGCTGTGAGAAGGGTTCCCTGTTTCCACATTTCTCCCCGAGATTTCAGCGAGTGTAGCGTGCCGGGAGTGGCGAGCGAAGCGAGCAGTGGAGCTTGCCCTGCTTATACAAAGTACTATTATTTAAAGTCCGATTGCGGGAAACATTGAATTTACATTTCCTGCTTTCTTATAAGAAATGACATAAGGTCCGTATATAGCTGTGAGAAGCTTTCCCTATTTTCATTCCACATTTCTCCCCGAGATTTCAGCGAGATTTCAACTCCAAAACTCCTCCGTTACAATAAAATTGCGTCGCATTCCGTAGTGTTCATATGAAATATGTATACATATAGTATTGGCCAATTCTATAGCACCCCCTAGGTAACTTATTTTCAAATGATAATTTTTGTATAGAACAAAGATTTTAATTTACTTTTTTGGTTTTATTTCTTTTTATATATCTTTATTATTGATATACAAAATTTTAAAAATTCCAAAATGTATAAAAAAAAATAAATTCCAAAAAACACTTTACGTCGCAGGTCTGAGTTGACAAAAAACTGTAATATTCCGTTGTTAATTTTTAATCTGGATGACACTTAATACTACATTATAACCGAGGACACTGCTTTCCAGGCATTTTTTAAAGCTTCGAATAAATCCCTCCGTGTTTTTGTTGTTTTCTCGGCTGATTTTCGGGTTAAGGTTGACCCAAAACTTTCAGTTTGGTTAAGATTGGGCTATTAAAATCAAAAGAATTCTCAAAATTCATAAAATATTTTAATTTTCCAGTCTTTTCTCATGTTTTTCCAATATATCAGTTGCTTATTACACAATCAGCTCTGCACTTCTTTTTTAGACTCTGTACTTTAAAAAAGTACAAAAGGGTCTATTAAGTTTGTGCAAAAAAATGTGCGTAACAGTCAGAAGGCGGCGGGGCAGACCCCATAAACAATATATAATCTTGATCAGCATTAACAGCCAAGTCGATATAGCCATGTCCGTCTATCTGTCCGTCTGTCCCTTTTTTGATCTTAGAGACTATGAGAGCTAGAGACACCAAACTTGGCACGTACTTTCATCTATACATATCTCCCATTGATCAAGTTTGTTTTAGATTTTTGCCACGCCCCCTCCGACCCCGGAAATTGAAATACAAAATTTCTAAGTCGACTTAAAAGAGAACCCTTAATGCTAGTGCCTTGATTTTTTTTATCATTGATTTTATTTTATTTTGTATGTAGTCCTAATGCTACAAGTACATGAAGACTTATAATTTATTGCGTTAGTCACTGAGTTTGCTTAACAAATTGAAAAATAATATACTTATTATAATTACTTTCATATTAACCTAACTTAGAGATATAAAATATAAAATGTAAAAAAAGAAAAAATATATTATGAAATTAAGAAAACAGAGAAATGATAGGCTTTTTCAAACTTTTAAAATATGTAACTTACTAAATTAATTTTAAATTGCGACGCGCTCTTAATACTCTTAATAAAAAAAGTGTTGTTCAGATTTAGCTAGTCTGTTCCTGTATGCTACTATGTTGTTGGTACGTCTTGTTAAAGTAAATTTGATCTTTTCATATAGATAAATAGGCTCACGAGCCGTAATTGTTTTATGCAATTGAATTAAAACTCTAGAACTTATCCAAGAAGTCAAGGTCAGATTAATTATATTATTGGCGTGTAAAGTTATGTAATCGGTCCTAATAATATTAAAAATATACCTTTCTATATTGTTGAAGGTAATTTTTATTCGATGTGTGTCACTAGAACTACAATTAGCAAAAAGTTCTACTCCATAAAACATAGAAGGGACAAGATACGATTTGGCAACTAATAGTCGAGATTTGTTGGGTAAATACGTTTGAGTGGCATATAGTTGTCTCAGTAAGCCGTAAGTTCGTCCAAGTATCTTACAAATGTGGTCATTCCAGGAGAGAGTTTGGTTGATAGTAATACCTAAATTCTCTACCAAGTATCAACTTGGGATTGTAAGGCCGATTACTCAGATAAGTCCGTAAACAATCTTGTAGCAGGCAGTGTAAAATTTAAAATATTGGCTAGTAGGGTAAGGTTGTCAAATAGGGTAAGAATAGTTACATTGCCTTTGTTACGTTGTGCTCGAATGTCGTCCGTATTTTTAACATATCTGTCACACAGCTTCTACTTTTCCTAAAGACAGACTGTTTACTACCAAGTAGCGAATTTGCACTGATAAAAGTGTTTATTTGCCATGCCATGAGGTGTTAAAAGACTTTAGATAGGAACGGGAGGATGGAAAGGGGTCTAAACTCGCCATTAGGCTAATGTATAGGAATGATCCGGGCGTCTTTTCAGATATTTGGGAAGGTGGATGTTGTAAGGATAGTATTGAAAATATGTGTGATAAGAAGCAAGAGTTTAGGCAGAAATATTTTTAGGAATTTAGGATTGACGTCATCGAGGCCTCTTTATTGCTGAAATGGACTGTAGGACATCACAAACATTAACAAATGCAAAACTAAAACTACTATCACATTTGTTACGCAAACGAGCATTCAGGTACGGGCTCTCAGTTGCTTCAGGTACTTGAGTTTGAGTAAAATTAAGGTTCAGTTCGTTTATGTCTGTATCGATAAAAGTCAGTTTACACTGTGTATTAATTTGTAGCGTTTTTTGTGGTCCACGGCCAAATTTCGATTTTTATGATAGATATGGACCCAAAGATTAAATTTATCGACTTTAAAATTTTTTTTAAAATTTTTTCATGCGGTGCTCTTACATATCGAATTTTTTTATCGAGACCGGCACAACCGATCTTAAAAAACTTTACTGATTTCAAGAGATAATGAATGTATCTACTAATCATTCATGCATTGTTAGACCCAGTACTTTAAAAAAGTACAAATGGGTCTATTAAGTTTGTGCAAAAAAAAGTGCGTAACAGGCAGAAGGAGGCGTGGCAGACCCCATAAGGTATATATATTCTTGATCAGCGTCAACAGCCGAGTCGATATAGCCATGTTCGTCTGTCTGTCTGTCCCTTTTTTGAACACCTATATCTCAGAGACTATAAGAGCTAGAGACAAAAAATTTGGCACGTAGGTTCATCTATATCTTGCATTGATCAAGTTTGTTTTAGATTTTTGAATTGAAAAACAAAAGTTTAAGGTGAATTACAAGAGAACCTTCAAGACTAGCGTCTTGATTTTTATACCCTTGCAGAGGGTATTATAATTTTGTATTTTGTCACGAAATGTGTAACGCATTTAAGGAGGCCTCACAGACCCCATAAAGTATATATATTCTTGATCAGGGCGACGAGCTGAGTCGATATAGCCATGTCCGTCTGTCTGTCTGTTTCTATGCAAACTAGTCTGCCAGTTTTAAAGATATCTTGATGAAACTTGGTATAGGTCCGTCTTTTTGTTGCACGCAGTGCATATGTCGGAACCGGCCGGATCGGATCACTATATCATATAGCTGCCATTGGAGTGATCGGTTCGAAATCAATATTTAGTATGAATAACTTTTTTGTTTCTCAAAATTTCTCAACCAAATATACACATTGTGTGTTTGATTAAGTTTTAAACAGGCTGACCAAATTTGGTTCAAATCGGACACCTATATCATATAGCTGCCATAGGAACGATCGGTTCGAAATTAACATTTATCAAATTTTGTAAAAACTCTGACGGCTTACACAGTGCACTGCAAGGGTATACAAACTTTGGCGCGCCAAAGTTAGCTTGCTCTATATTTGGTATATATAATACTCACTATAGAAAAAACCTGACCTGATCATTCCAATCTGTTTATAAGCGCGGTAGTTATTCAATTAACAATGTTACGGGCAAAATGCGCCATCTATTGTATGGTACGCTACAATGAAGAACAATCTTTAGTGAACGCTTTGCATTCAAAATGTACTGGGTCTCTTACTGTTGAGCTTGCTCCACTGTAGCTTACTGAATTTTTTTAAATTTAAATCAATAGTTTAACAAATTTATATTTGTAAATTAAGAAAATTATGATTTGTTTTGTTGATTTTTGTACGATTTTTTTGACTTAAAAATTCAAGGAAAATTAAAAAAAAAATTACGTCCTTCTTATTTTTAAAGTTAAGTGGTTAGAAACATTAATTAGGCGTCGTTTAAGTTATTACTTATTACAATCGTAGGTAAGATAGTGAAGTAAGAGCATTTTATAGGCAAACATGTTTTTTCACAAAATTTGTAATTTGGCTTTAAGTTCAGAGAATCCATCCTAAATTTATTTTTATCGCTGTTTGACTTTAAAATGACGTGCAGCTATGGTTTAAGACTCTCGCAAAGTATTGATCATTAAAATAAATTCAGAACGACCAATTTATACGATACAATACTCCGTGCAGAGAGTAAAATTCGGCTTTTGACCGATCGGTTCAATTTCAGCTATAGATATAGTAGTCCGCTTTTCTTCAAATTTGTCCAGGTAGTATAAAACTGTGTAGATCACACAACCTGTGAGTTTGATTGAGTTTCCTTAAGAAACAAAAAAGTTTTACTTACTATATGTTGATTTATAACCGATCGTTAATATGGTAGCTATATGATATAGAGATTTGATCCGTTTGGTTCCGACACATTTACTGCACGCAACAATAAAACGGACTTGTACCAAGATTTATCAAGATTAGTTTGAACAGAAAGGAGTCATTTGACAAGGGAATCATACATTTTAACAAAAAACATACCTAGCTATAAAATGTTGTGGCTTCACTATCTTACCTACGATTTTATTCAGTAATACCTTAAACGACGCCTAATTATTGCCTTTAACCACTTAATTTTAACAACAAAAGAGACATAAATTTTTTCTTATTTTCCTTGATGTTTAAAGACAAAAGATCGTAAGAAAGCAACAAAAAATATAATTTTCTTAATTTAAAAACATATATTTATTAAACTATTGATTTAAATTAAATAAAATGTATAAAGTTGGTACATTCATTATCTTTTGGAATCTGTAAAGTTTTTTAAGTTTGATTGCACCGTTCTCGAGATATAATGTAAAATGTAAGAGCACCAAAATAAAATCGACAGACTAAAACCGCTAAATTTAAAAAAAATACACCCAGGAACATTTTTTAAAGTCGATTTACGCCATCAGGTGGCCCATGTGTATCAGAAAATGTGATTTATGGCCAAAGGGAGTTTTGGCTGTTGCATAGTGTTATTTGTCTGCTTGTCTATGCCTATGTTTCGTAACTGGTTCCACATACGACTAGAGTTTACAGCAGTACTAAATACTGTAGAGTAGTGTTCTCTTTTAGATGTTTTAATCAGATATCCGACGTGTCTTTTAAGTGATTTGTAGTGACAATAGTGATTAGAGGTTCGGTATCGTGCCCATTTAGCGTAAGCCTTATCTCGGTTAATAATAGCATCTTTGATATTTTGGGCAAACCATGGTTTTTGCGTAGGCTTAATTATCTTATGACGGAGTGGAACGCATTTATCAAAAAGATAGTCGACGAAGAAGATAATAATCGATTGGTCTGAAGTCTCTTTAAGATATAGGGCATTCAATGTAATCAGGTGTAAAATCATAGGTCAAGAATACAGCTATTTGGTCATAGTGAAGAACACTTTCTACGTCATTTACAAAAATACGTCCAGAAGAGATTCATTAGAGTCAGTGTAGTGAGTGGGGATAGTCGAGCTTACGATATTCAGGCCAAGGGATTTGAAAGAATTGGAGAGACGATTTTCCAAAATAATGTTACTATTCAAATCACATGTGAGAACTATATCTGTATATTTAACAGTCGAGTTGGAAAGTAGCGAGGTCAGTTCAGAATAGCCAGTATACCAGTTTGGCCGGTATATGCTGCTAAGCAACATTTTCTTATTAGACTTAGAGGTAATCTCAATAAATATATACTCCATTGGAGAGACAATGGGTTGCTTACACATAAACGCTCGTTGATAAATATTGCAACACCACCACCATGACCTAAACGATCAGAACGAAGCACAAAATAACCGTCACATGCAATTAACGAATCGAACTATGTTTCGGAGACACATATAACATCCACATTTGAATCTGAAAAAAGTACCTAAACTCTTCGATCTTCTTCGAGCTCTGACCGCTTCAATGACAAATATGTAAACCTTTGTGAAGCTTTGTAAAAATCCTAACAACTACATGACTGTTAACTTTGGACATGCTTAAATTAATAGTATTAGACGAAGACATTAAAAATATAACGCAAGCTAACTTTGGCGCGCCAAAGTTTGGATACCCTTGCAGTGCCCTGTATAAGCCGTCAGATTTTTTACAAAATTTGATAAATGTTGATTTCGAACCAATCGTTCCTATGGCAGCTATATGATATAGTAGTCCGATTTGGTCAGCCTGTTTAAAAATTACTCAAACACGCAATGTGTATATTTGGTTGAGATATCTTGAAAGACAAAAAAGTTTTTCATACTAAATGTTTATTTCCAACCGATCGTTCCTATGGCAGCTATATGATATAGTTATCCGATCCGGCCGGTTCCGACATATGTACTGCGTGCAGCAAAAAGACGAACCTGTACCAAGTTTCATCAAGATAGCTTCAAAACTGAGAGACTAGTTTGCATAGAAACTGACGGACAGACGGACAGACGGACCGACGGACAGACGGATATCGACTCAGCTCGCGCCCTGATCAAGAATATATATACTTTATGGGGTCTGTGAGGCTTCCTTCAATGCGTTACACATTTCGTGACAAAATTATAATACCCTCTGCAAGGGTATAAATATTAAACTTAAAAAGCGCGCGCTTATTACAAATATCAAGCCTATCAGAATCTAAAAAAATGCAGTAAGCTACAGTGGAGCAAGCTCGACAGTAGGAGACCCAGTACTTTTTGAGAGCAAAGCGTTCACTATAGATTGTTCTTCAATGTTCCCTACCATGCAATAGATGGCGCCACTACGAAATAAGTTAATTAACACAGAGGGCGCCAGCGTCTCTTCTTCTTCCTTTTGTCCGTAACATTGTTTGTTGAATAACTTCCGTGTTTATCATCCGATTGGAATGAAATTTGCTGGACAGGTTTGGATTATAGTGTATATTATATGTACCAAAAATCAAGGGGCTAGCATTCAAGGGGCTCTTGTAATTCGACATCGAAATTTTGTATTTCAATTTCCGGGGGCGGAGGGGGGCGTGGCAAAATTCTAAAACAAACTTGATCAATGGGAGATATAGATGAACATACATGCCAAATTTGGTGTCTCTAGCTCTTATAGTCTCTGAGATCTAGGCGACACAAAAAGGGACAGACAGACAGACGGACAGACAGACAGACAGACAGACGGACAGACAGACAGACGGACATGGCTATATCGACTCGGCTGTTGACGCTGATCAAGAATATATATACTTTATGGGGTCTGACTCGCCTCCTTCTGCCTGTTACGCACATTTGCACAAACTTAATAGACCCATTTGTACTTTTTCAAAGTACTGGGTCTAATAAAGAGATTTATGTACTAGGAAAATTAAGAGCGAAACGAACCAGAGCCCTCTGCCAACACAGCAAATATGGGAGAGAGTATAGCTGGCAATAGATCGGCTGTTGGCGACGCAGTCTGTGACAGAGGTTTCTCGCTCTCTCGCGCAGCTGCAAATGCTCTTCCATATTACCCACGCAGATGACGTCGCCTCTCTGCCTAAGCTTAAGATAAACGAGCCCTTTACGTGAAAAAACAGCATGGCATCGCTTATGTTTTTTCATTTTCATCTCCTCTTTGAATGCAGCAAAATCCCCTATAGACAGCTGTTCGTTCACGTAGAAGGGGGCATCGGAGTCGAAGCCAAGCATACTTAGACTTAGTTGTTGCTTAGTCTCGCACCGGTACATCGATATGGAGCGCAAAAGCGCTGCTTTTCCGCACGTGCTCAAGTTTCACTAAAATTATTGGGTCAACTGCAGTGCGTGAGTGAGTTGGCCCTTTAATTCTAAAAATTTCCATTATTTTGGGCGCCGATGTGGTGTTTAGTGTAAAATATAGAGTGTTAAAAATGCTACGCAGATTCTCGCCATCAACGTAAGGGATGCCATGCAGTCGGAGATCACACATTATGGCAGCATTGTTTTGGCCTACCCGGGCCTTCAAAGCATGCACTTCTGAGAGCTCACTTTCTAGCTGATGAACTTGTTGTACCAAATGTTTCATCTCACCTGCCATGGTATTAAGTCGCTCCATTAGAACAGCCAATATGCGGTCTTCAGCTGATTGCATATTTGCAGTGATGAGCTGCAATTGTTCTTCGAAGCGATGATTGAAGAGCTCCTCAACTTGAAGTGGTGGAGCACTGAGCCAGTGTTTTCACGGGCGCGCTTGGGAGCATAAGGCATAATGTTTATGTAGAGTTGTGATGTTGTTGTTTAAGTGTAGTGAGTTTAAGTGGTTTGTGTTGAGTGATTAGACCCAGTACTTTGAAAAAGTACAAATGGGTCTATTAAGTTTGTCAAAAAAAAAATGTGCGTAACAGGCAGAAGGAGGCGTGGCAGACCCCATAAAGTATATATATTCTTGATCAGCATCAACAGCCGAGTCGATATAGCCATGTCCGTCTGTCTGTCTGTCTGTCTGTCTGTCTGTCTGTCTGTCTGTCCGTCTGTCCCTTTTTGTGTCGCCTAGATCTCAGAGACTGTAAGAGCTAGGGACGCCAAATTTGGCATGTAGGATCATCTATATCTCCCATTGTTCAAGTTTGTTTTAGATTTCTGCCACGCCCCCCTCCGCCACCGGAAATTAAAATACAAAATTTCGAAGTCGAATTACAAGAGCCCCTTTAGTGCTAGCGCCTTGATTTTTGGTACATTTAACATGCACTATGGTCCAAATCAGTCCATATCGGATGATAAACGCGAAAGCCAGCGACCGCTGTGTGCATTAACTTATTTTCGTAGTGGCGCCATCTATTGAATTGTAGGGATCATTGAAAAACAATCTAAACAGGCTGACCAAATTTGGTTTAAATCGGACTACTATATCATATAGCTGCCATAGGAACGATCGGTTCGAAAACAACATTTAGTATGAAAAACTTTTTTGTTTCTCAAGATATCTCAACCAAATATACACATTGTGTGTTTGATTAAGTTTTAAACAGGCTGACCAAGTTTTGTGTAAATCGGACTACTATATCATATAACTGCCATAGGAACGATCGGTCAAATCAACATTTACGGCTTACACTGGGCACTGCAAGGGTATACAAACTTGGGCGCGCCAAAGTTAGCTTGCGCTATATTTTGAAGACAAAACTTGTTATACCCTTGCAGAGGGTATTATAATTTTGTCACGAAATGTGTAACGCATTGAAGGAAGCCTCACAGACCCCATAAAGTATATATATTCTTGATCAGGGCGACGAGCTGAGTCGATATAGCCATGTCCGCCTGTCTGTACGTCTGTCCGTCGGTCCGTCGGTCCGTCTGTCCGTCTGTTTCTATGCAAACTAGTCTCTCAGTTTTGAAGCTATCTTGATGAAACTTGGTACAGGTCCGTCTTTTTGCTGCACGCAGTACATATGTCGGAACCGGCCGGATCGGATAACTATATCATATAGCTGCCATAGGAACGATCGGTTGGAAATAAACATTTAGTATGAAAAACTTTTTTGTCTTTCAAGATATCTCATGCAAATATACACATTGTGTGTTTAATTAAGTTTTAAACAGGCTGACCAAAGTTGGTGCAAATCGGATTACTATATCATATAGCTGCCATAGGAATGATCGGTTGAAAAACAACATTTAGTATGAAAAACTTTGTTGTTTCTCAGAATATCTCAACCAAATATACACATTGTGTGTTTGATTTAGTTTTAAACAGGCTGACAAAATTTGGTGTAAATCTGACTACTATATCATATAGCTGCCATAGGAACGATCGGTTCGAAAACAACATTTAGTATGAAAAACTTTTTTGTTTCTCAAAATATCTCAACCAAATATCACATTGTGTGTTTGAATAAGTATTAAACAGGCTGACCAAATTTGGTTTAAATCGGACTACTATATCATATAGCTGCCATAGGAACGATCGGTTAAAAATCAACATTTAACAAATTTTGTAAAAAATCTGTCGGCTTCAACAGGGCACTGCAAGGGTATCCAAACTTTGGCGCGCCAAAGTTAGTTTGCGCTATATTTATACCCTTGCAGAGGGTATTATAATTTTGTCACGAAGTTTGTAACGCATTGAAGGAGGCGTTTCAGACCCCATAAAGTATATATATTCTTGATCAGGGCGATGAGCTGAGTCGATATAGCCATGTCCGTCTGTCTGTCCGTCTGTCCGTCTGTCTGTCTGTTTCTATGCAAACTAGTCTCTCAGTTTTGAAGCTATCTTGATGAAACTTGGTACACGTCCGTCTTTTTACTGCACGCAGTACATATGTCGGAACCGGCCGGATCGGATAACTATATCATATAGCTGCCATAGGAACGATCGGTTCGGAATCAACATTTAGTATGAAAAACTTTTTGTTTCTCAATATATCTCAACCAAACTCACAGATTTCGTGTTTGGTATAGTTTTATACATCGATACCAAATTTGGTGTAAATCGGACTACTATATCATATAGCTGCCATAGGAACGATCGGTTCGGAATCAACATTTAGTATGAACAACTTTTTGTTTCTTAATATATCTCAACCAAACTCACAGATTGTGTGTTTGGTATAGTTTTATACATCGGTACCAGCTGCCATAGGAACGATCGGTTCGAAAACAACATTTAGTATGAAAAACTTTTTTGTTTCTCAAAATATCTCAACCAAATATACACATTTTGTATTTGACTAAGTTTTAAACAGGCTGACCAAATTTGGTGTAAATCGGACTACTATATCATATAGCTGCGATAGGATCGATCGGTTCAAAATCAACATTTAACAAATTTTGTAAGAAATCTGGCGGCTAACACGGGCACTGCAAGGGTATCCAAACTTTGGCGCGCCAAAGTTAGTTTGCGCTATATTTTTTGTTTATGTTTGTCTTTTCTGTGATTATGTATGTATAAGTGCGCGTCTTTAGACAAATTAGAAATGATTTTTATGCAATGTAATGTGTTTTGTTTGTTATGTTTTTTATTTTAGACTGTTGTTAAGTTCGTGGCCAAGCGATTGGTACAAAATTAAGTGTTTTTATTTATTGCAGAGCCGTTTTAAATGAGAGCACTCAAACGACACAACCAATCACTTGAACAGGGTTTCCCTAATTTTTGGTACATATAATACACGCTATGGTCCTGAAAATTTCATTCGAGTCGATTGATAAACGCGAAAGCTATTCAAATAACAACGTTAGACGGTAGTGAAAAAGAGACGCTAGCGACCTCTCTGTTTATCAACTGATATCTTCGTACTGGCGCCATTTATTGAAATTTCTAGTACGCAACATTGAAGAACAATATATAGCGAACGCTTTGTACTCAAAAAGTATACGGTCTCCTACTATCGATCTTGCTCCACCGTAGCTTACTGCATTTTTATTTATTTATTTTATTTTTTAAAATATGTTTCCCAGCACTACAAGACTAATCCTATAAATTAATGCGCTAGTCACTATGCAAAATAAATAAGTTTCTAATATTGACATTGTTAACTTACATAAGTATTTATGAATTTTACTCTACTAAGAATATACTTTTTTTATCAGTTATCTAATTAAAATTTACTGCATTTTTCGCTTCACATCATTCAATTGAAAAGATTTCCTCACTTTGCTTTAAGTTGGTGCCATAATCATAATAAGTAATTTCCTAATCTGTGGAGAAACATCGATGTTTTCGAT